>NW_023608467.1:0-29299 GCF_013339725.1 Rhipicephalus microplus | reverse complement strand
TTGCACAGCTACCTGCTATTCTATAGCCTGCTTTGCTTATAGAAAATGAAGTGTAAAAGAAGTTTTTGTAGTACATTTCTACGAAAAATGGTATTGTGCAGGCAAATTTTTACTTGTCGTCTAGCCAGCAGGAGAAGTATTTATATATTTAAAACGGTGACTTTTGCTGCCTCAGCTACGGTAGTGCTGCTTTACCTGGGGCTATGTTCGGTCTGCAAAATTAGGCAGTCCTATTTCTATTTCATTTGTGAACTAAAAAAAAGAACACCAGGCCCGCGCTGAACGCGCAGCACTGTCACAAGGAAAGCTAGAAGAGCGGCCTTTAAGAGCCTTTTTTACACTTTTTGGGTAGCTGCTGCAGGCACACTTGCAGGGTACCCACTACGTCATTGATTTTTGTGTAATAGGCAGGCATTCACTATGCCATCTTTCATCATTCTCATAAGAAGTATAGTATCCGCTAAACACTTGTGTAATGAACATGTTCAGAACTAAGTTCGTCATGCTTGTTTCGTATGCCATGTGAGAAGAAATGAACGAAAAGACAGCGTGGCAAAAGACCCACAGGTCATTTATGATATAACATGAAAAAAAGCTAAAACAAAGTCAGATGAACACTTAGACTACGCTAAATGAGAAAACAGCTAATATGGCTTCTGTAAGAAAAGTCCTAAGGCCTCACTATACGGTAGAATGCACAACGAACATTGAGGTGCAGGGCAGGAGGCATGGCCATGGGCACGGTGGCTCGGTGATCACTTTGGCGCTCGCTTTTCTCCGGTTTAATGCGCTCACTACCGTCACCGTAGCGGGTATTGCGTGCCGCAGGGCACTAATCATTGCAGAAACTCTGGAAGCTGTATCGTTTCCTAAGAGACCCGAAATGACGGCCTTTTCAATGGTGAAAATCAAACATGACAAGTGGCATCCGACAAACAGATCATCCATTCACAGCGTAAGTTTCCAGCCGGTATTCCGCATGCATAATTTGTACCGGCACTAATTTCGTGTAAGCAACAGACACGCTGACGGCTGTATGCTTGATTCTCGTGTGCATGAATCGCGTATTTCACTTCGTAAACATTGCTTGCTGCTCTTGGTTGGTACTGTATCTGTCCTTCATTCTTGGTTTCACTATGTGCGTTGAGAGCTTTATCATTAAATATACATTACACGTGTTTCTTTGCAGATGATATCCTTGTTTTTTTTCGTAATATTCATTTGTGGGAATAAAGCTTTGCGCACCGGTAGTGTCGTACCCAATGAAGTTTGAAGAGTGTGTGTACGTTCCGGAATCACCATATGATCACGAGAGACGCGGTATACATGGGAGGACTTCGGCAATTTTGAACAGGTGTTTTTATGTAACTTGCACCTAAGTTTAAGAACTCCGGCATTTCATCTCCATCGAAGTGGGGTCACTGCGGCCAGAATTCGATTACCGACCGTTCGAGCACCCGAACCATTACAAAGCCACACAGGTTCTTTCTTTCTACGATCTTTTCCTCGGTTTAGGTACGCCTTCTATGCTGGTGTGATGACCCTTGTAAGAATGTGTGCAGTTCAATTTTTTTCCATTGTTCCTGTACTTCAAGTTTTCTTTTCGTCCTGTCTCGAATCATTACGCAATTGATGTTGTTTTTTTAATCATTTACGACCACTGCGAAGCAACTAGTGACAGTACTCAGAGAATGCTGGCATGGAGCGTATAATTTGAATTGCTTCTGGCAGCGCTGCATTAATGCGCAAAAATAAATTATTTCTACACTGGATGATAATAGGGGAAACAGCAGGCATGTACACACGCACACACACACACCGTCAGTATTTAAACTCTTTCAGCACTCATTATTATTAAAGTAAATAATTTATTTATTAATACTGTGAGCTATCAGGGATCATATATACGTTTGCAGTTGTTAAATACTTTTTTTTATCCTTCACTGTTTTTGTGTTTCAAGGTTGCCTTCCCGTCTAGTCTTAACTTAGTACGTAGGTCGTTTTTTTTTTACTCGTGCACGATCACTGTGAAGCAACCAGTGACAGTCCTGAGAAAATTCTGTCATGGAGTGCTTTATTTGCGTAATTGCCTCTGTCAGCATAGCACTAATGCATACAAATAAATGACCTGTACACTAATTCTCGAGTGTGATGTAATTTCAACTCTTTGGAGCAAGCATAATAATGGTAAGAAAGCTGTAATTTCAATATAGCTGGATATATGCATTTTCCCTTGTTGATAATGACCTGCCGTGCATTTGTTTAGAAGCAGTTATGCTCTTATGTTTTTGCTTTATTATTACCTATTTTAGTTACTTCATTTTTTTATTTTATTTCTTTATTTTTGACACAAACGTTTTGTTAAACAAAGTGTACTTAGCATGTATTCTCTCGTGTTACATATTCTTTGTTACTTCTGTGCAAATGAACCTTTTCTAGTTATATCCCTAGGTATTCTTTCAAATTCTCATTGAGCTATGAACTTATCGAGCTTTTTGTGCATCTTTACATCCTAGATTTAAACTTTTTTTGTATGTTGCGAACAATACGGTGTGTATTTGTTGTTTAATATTTATGTATAACTGGTACAGAGGCCTTTTGTCAGGTATTGTTATACCTTTAGCTTCTGTACCTTTCTTGGTGTAATTCAAGAAAACTAAAGGACCTGAATCTGATTACTGCCCCTCGGTGCTTCATCATGTGTACAATTCATATAACGCAATTTATGATAAACGAGCAAAGTATAAACTTAGCAAAAGAAGCCGTCATAACCGCGCTTTGGTAGCTTCGCAACACTTTAAATTCGCGTTTTGCGATATATCTAATGCTGCTACTGGTACGCATATGAATGCTTTAAACAATTATTTGCGTATATGGAATGCAGAGTTTACAAGGCAAATAAACTAAGTGTTTAGACTTGCCAGAACTCTAGTTTACGGTCGAAGGAAGAGGATTCGTTTTAAACATAACGAAATCTATACGTCAGCCTATAGTGCACAACACATACACAGGCCGTCAGTTTATATGAAGTACATCGTTCCCTTAATAAATATTTAGGTAACAACAGCACTAAAAGCTCTCCAAAGTTCAAAAAAAAGAAAAAGAAAAAACTCACAGCGCGCGCTTATTTCTGGACGTTTCCGCGCACCGCAAGCGCCTTGTATAGCGCCTTTCGCATGCTGTCTAGCTGCCGCGGGAGGCGCAATGGCGGCTGTCATAGCAGACGACGCGCCTGTCCTCACCCTCAGCGGAGCGCGCTGACATCAAGGCACCCTAGTATATAATAGCATGCTTGTACACATAAAGGGAGTTCCTGCTTGGCTACCGGCTGCTGCGTACCTCGTGTCGGCTGGCGCTTCAGCGTCGTGCCCTGTGTTCTCTGTGCGGTGCGTGCGCCGCACGAAACTACAATCACGCTCAAGTTTCCCCCACCCCTTACAGACACTGCCGCAGTCTGCCGGGTCTTCGGAATGGTGGACCATCTGGCAAGATTTCTGCCAAATCTCGTCAAAAAGACAGCCACGCTTTGCATCCTTCTTAAGGAAACATAGGAGTAGACAGGGTGCCACACTCAGGAAAAAGTTTTCAAAAACATCAAGAACTTCATCTGTTTGGATCAGTGCTAGGCAAAATACTGTTACGAGTCACTGTGTTTATTTAAAGATGAGAGAAATGGCGTGGTGAAAGAGCAGCGTACTTCTGAGACAGGCCCAGAACGCTTCACCTAACCACACAGTCCAAGCGCCACTCCACTACTCTTCTTCTTCTTCCGCGCCCCATAGGCTCGCGCATCTTCATTGCATTTCCCCCGGCGCCAGATGAAGCTCGCCGAGCTATTTAAATAGGCCTATGATGATACTGTTTGAGGCGGGCTACGTGAACAATTTGCGTAGTGTGCGAACGCCGGTTATTGGCTGTGACTCGGGCGACAACGTAATTCACGTCACTGAGACGAGTGACTATCACGAATGGGCCGGAATAGTTTGCTAGAAACTTCCGGTACAATCCTTTTCTAGGAACTGGAGTTCACAGCCAAACGTAGTCGCCAGGAGCAAACTCTACGGGTATATGCTTGGCATCGTAGCGACTCTTGCTGTGTTCTTGAGAAGACAATGTTCGAAGGCGCGCTAGTTGACGTGCTTCTTCAGCCCGATGCAACGTCGGAGCGATGAACAGATCTTCCTGATGCGAGAAAGGTAATAGAGTGTCCAGAAAACTCCGTGGATTTTGTGCGTAAAGCAGAAAGAAGGGTGAATGTTCAGTAACTTCATGCTTGGCGGTGTTATACGCGTAAGTAACAAACGGTAAGACGGCGTCCTAGTTCCTGTGGTCAGCATCAACGTACATCGATAGCATATTCGTGAGAGTTCGATTTGTTCTCTCAGTGAGATCGTTAGTTTGCGGATGGTAAGGGGTGGAGTGGCGATAAGAGGAGCCACAGAGGCGCAAAATTTCTTCAACCACATCTGCGATAAATTGTCGTCCACAGTCACTGATGACAACCCGTGGAGCACCATGACGCAGTATGACCCGTTGTAACGGAAAAGAAGAAACAGCGGCTGCTGTGGCCGATGTCAGTGTGTCCGTTTTCGTATAACGCGTTAAATAATCCTATAACACTTATAAATATCTATAAATGTTATAACACTATAACATATCGGTTGCCCGATGGGGTCTTAGGAAGGGGTCCGAGCAAGTCGATGCCGACTTTTTCAAAAGGGGATCTCGGTGGAGGGGTGGGCTGCAAATAACCTGCCGGTGCAGTGGTGGATCGCTTGTGGCGCTGACATATAGCGCAGCTGGCGACGTACTGTTTTGTGGTCTTCCACATTTTCGGTCAGTAGAACCTCTCACGTAGTCGATGTAGCGAACGTGTGAAACCGAGATGACCGGATGTTATGTCATCGTGCATAGAATGAAGGATTACCTGGCGCAGGCTTTCCGGCACCACTAGAAGCGACGGGAGGACGTCGGCTGAATAGTTTCTTTTATACAGCAAGCCGTTTGAAATTTTAAAGTGCTTGTCGACGGAGTTATTTGCAGCTTCGAGCAAGGGTTTCAGAGCAGGGTCTCGCTGCTGCTCACGTTTGAAGCTGCTGGTATCTGGGAAGTCGGACGAGACAGAAACTTAATAGTCATCAATGACATCGTCGTCAGCGTTGGTGTGTACTGAAGGAAGGCGGCATAAGCAGTCGGCATCTGTGTGCCATCGTCCGCTCTTATAGGTCCCAGAAAAGCTGTACTCTTGGAGGTGCAACGCCCAACTAGCCAGCCGGCCAGACGGGTCGCGAAGTTCCACAAGCCAGCATAGTGAGTGGTGATCGGTCACTATTGTGAACTCGCGGCCATGCAGATACGGTTCGAAATTCTGAATGGCGAAGACGACTGCTAAGCACTCGAGCTCGGTGACGGTGTAGTTCTTCTCTGCTCGGGCCAGTGTCCGACTGGCATATGCTACGACGTGCTGACGGCTGTTGCAGAATTGGACCAGCACAGCACCAACACCAAGCCCACTAGCATCAGTATGAAGTTCAGTCAAAGATTCTGGATGAGAATGCTTTAGGATGGGTCCTGAAGTCAATAAAAACTTTAGCTGTTGAAATGAAGCCTCACATTTATCATCCCACAAGTACGGTGTGTCTTTATGAAGAAGGGAAGTCAGTGGGGAAGCAAGTTGTGCGAAGTTCCTAATAAATCGGCGGAAATATGAGCACAGACCCAGAAAACTTCGCAGGTTCTTCCATGTTGGTGGTGGTTCAAAGTTGCGAACCACTGCGGTCTTCGGTGGGTCTGGTCGCACGCCTTCTTTATCCACAAGAAAGCCATATACGAGGGCTTGTAATTCTCCAAAATGGCACTTCTTTGAGTTTAACAAGGCCAGCTTCGCGTAAGCATTCAAACACAAGCGACAAGCGGTGGTTATGCTCTTGAAAAGTCTTGCCGTAGATAATCACGTCACCTAAAGAGCACATGCAAATTTTCCATTTTAGTCCATGGAGTACTGAATCCATAAATCTCTCGAATGTCTCTGGAGCATTGCACAAACCAAAGGGCATAACGTTAAACTCAGAGACCGTCTGCTGTTATGAAGGCCATCTTCTCTTTATCTGAGGGATGCATAGGAATTTGCCAATACCCAGAACGCAAGCCAACAGAAGAAAAATAGGAGGTAGAATGTAGGCAGTACACAGCGTCATCTATACGTGGCAAAGGGTGGACGTCTTTTTTTGTGATGGCATTTAGGCGAAAATAGTCTATGCAGAATCTTCATGAATCATCCTTTTTCCTGACTAGAATGACAGGAGCTGCCCATGAACTACACGATTCTTGTATGACGCCCTTCTTGAGCATGTCTTCAACTTGCTCAGCAATGACTTTCCTTTTCGAAGGTGATACGCGATAGGGCTTCCGGTGTATTGGTGGTGCTTGGCCTGTATAGAGACGGTGTTGCGTACATGAAGACGGTGGCGTAACGGTAGACGTCTCGTCTTGGGCAAAGTCAAATACTGAGGCGTAGCGTGCGATCACCTCCTGCAGAAGCGACAGTTTAGTTGATGAAAGTGACTTGTTGATCATACAGTCAATGCTGGCAAAATAGTCAGGGTACGAGTTGGCGTGGGGTTTCTTTACATCCACCGACAGTTGGAGCGACCGTATGATAAGAGTACTTTGCTCTTGAAAGCTTGCCAATTTAAGTCCTGCAGACAGATATATGGGCTACGCGGAAACATTCACAGTCCATAAATCGGCACAACCATCGACAGTGAGCACGAGGCACAATAACGTTTTTATTAAGTGCGTTACTGAAGTTCGTAGTAAGAACCCGCACAAGAACGCGAAGAGTTTGCACGCACAAACATTGCGGTATGCGGGGCCAAGCACACGTCTTCAGACACGGAAAACACTTTCAAGCAGTCATCGACGGTATCTTTCGTCAATGGAGACGGCAACACGGGACGAAACATAATCCCAGCACTACCACAATCTAGAGTTGCACCACATTCCCGCAAAAAATCTATACCTAGAATGACGTCGTGGGTGGCGCTTGCACGCATCGTTAGTTCAGCTCGAAACGTTTGATTTCCTAGAGAAAGTAAAACAAAACAAACACCAACCGGGCTCAACGTTTCTCCCCCTATACCGCGGAACGTAGCACTCCGATTCCAAGAAAACATTACTTTCGTCCCAAGGCGATTTTTAAAAGACATGCTCACTATGGAAACGGCAGCACCGGTATCAACTAGTGCAACAGTACTCACATTGTCTACAAAAACACTCCCTTTGTTCTCAACCATTACAACACAAAGGGGTCTTGTAGAAGATGATTTTGCGGCCTCGCCCACATTGGTCGCACCAGTTAGTTTCCCAGTGGTGGTGGCGTCCCCTAGCGGCGACGCGGGGACGGGGATCGCTGTTGGCCTGCGGGTGGTGGGGTAGCGCTGCAGTCAGAGCAAGGCGAGTCAGAACGTGCTGCGTGTTGCCGTTGGAAAGAGCCCTGAAATAGTCGAGACTTGCCAGCAGGTACATAGGGCGTGCACACGTTGAATCGCGGAGCTTGCTGCTGGCGACGGTAGCAGTACCTAGCGATGTGTCCAGGTAGCCCACAGTTGTAGCAAGTACGGGTGTCGCGTCTAGTCGTCCCCGGTGAAGTAGACCTCGTCGGTTGATAAAAGCCGGGCGATGGTGGCCGAGGAGTAAATCGCTGTGATGCAGCTTGCCTGGGTTCCTGGTTTTCGAGTGACCGTTCCCTCCTTCGTTCGAACCGATCGGTGTAATTCGGGCGAGGCTCAAAGTAGCTCTGTCGCATCCGAGGTACCAGTGGTTCATGGGGCCATTGGTTGAATGCACACTGATGGCAGACACTGGCGGTGTCCACAGCTTGCAGTTGAGCAAGTTCTTCCTTAACCACTCATCTTGTAAGAGAAGATATGTCTTTCTGCGATGGAAGGTTGACACTTGCAATCGTGGGCACATTGTCAAGACGTCCAAATTTCGGTAGGACTCTCCTTCTCTTTAGCGCTTCAAATGCTCGGCAGTGTCTTCTTAGGTCGGAAGGTGTGTGTAAGTCTTCCTTAGTGATCAGAAAATTTTACCCGTCTTCTGCGATTACCTTGAGCAGATGACCTACCTTATCTTCGTCACACATGGTCGCACTCACGATTCCGCAAAGCTTCAAGACGGCCTCAATGTAGGTTGTGCATGTTTCGCCAGGTAACTGAGCTCTGCGTGAAAGCGTTTGCTCCGCCTGCTTGACCTTAGCTGTTGAGTCACCAAAACACCTCTTCAGCTCGTCCACGAAAATTTCCCATGTGGTCAATGCACTCTCATGGTTGTCGAACGAAAGAGACGCGGTGCCGACGAGAAAAAACACCACGTTCCCAAGTTGCTTAGCAGTGCTCCAGTGGTTGCTGCGACTCACTCTTTGGTAGTGCTTGAGCCAGTCCTCAACATCGTCATCCGGCTGCCCGGAAAAGGTCCTCGGCTGACGTTCCGGCATGCCGCAGCGAGCTTGTCTTGGCGGGTGAGCGTGTTGCTCATCAGCACCAAGGTTGTTATGGCCTGCTCCTGCGTCCGCCATGTCTGGTAGCTGCGGTGGTGAGCCTGCCAAGCGTCTGCTCTGTCGCAAAATCGGTAGAGCTGGGTCGTCCAGATCGATGTACCCGGAACCTTCAACAAAACTGTTACGGGTGACTGTGTTTATTTAAAGATGAGGTGAAATGGCATTGTGAAAGAGCAGCGTACTTCTGAGACAGGCCTAGAACGCTTCACCTAACCACACAGTTCAAGCACCGCTCCACTACTCTTCTTCTTCTTCCGCACCCCGTAGGCTCGCGCATCTTCGTTGCAATACTATTTAGAATATACCATTACACCCTAAGCAGATGCATCAGTCTATGCATTTAGCGCAGTAATGCTACAGGTACAACTGCCCAGTAGCCTTCGCCCCAAGATCCCTAACGCCAGGCAAAACAAGGCATGCTCAGATAAAAAAACAAGCACTGGCTCTTACCTTAGGAGCCAAACAGTTCAAAGAATACCTTTGAGGTCTCATGCCAACCTTTTGAACAGATCACCAACTTTTCATCCCCTTCTTGCAAAAGAGGCTCTTGATCTGCTGCCACCGTACATTAAATGCTTCTGCACACGCCTTGTGCACTTTGACTAAATCACGAATAAAAGTGCACATTTCAGGGCTCCTTTTCTTTGTTAGGCACAATATTAATGAGATCTTACAGAAATCTGGCTAACGAAAGGAGATGTTACTAGATGTAATTGTAATGTAGATGTGAAGAAAGAACAGTGGGTGAAAAGATAACTTGCCATGAGCAGGAACCGAATCTGCGACCTTTGAATAATGTGTGTGATGCTCTGTCAACTGTGCTACCACAGGGGATATCCTCACGTACACTTTATCAGGTATATATGTGCATTAAACGTGGGAATGTCAGAAAGAGCCACACGTAGCCATGGCGGCGAGTGTGGCAAACTCTTTCTCTAAGGGGGAAAAAGCATTGCAACTACCGACACACTAAAGAGCAGCAACAGCAAAAATCGGTTCGACAGCAGGAATTCTAATGTGTGTGATGAAGTAAAAAACTATGTACAGAGTGTACTCGTGGGCCTGCACATATCGGTCTCGTGAAGACAGCTCAAAAGGAAGATGAGGCCTGTCAGCGCCTTTTGTGCCTCCACAGATGGCTGAAAAAATGCAGTGTGCCAGCCCCCCTCACTCCATTTTGGCAGTACAGAACAAGTCTGTCTGAAATCGGTCGCTACCTGCTGTAAAGAATGCGCCTATGGATTCCTCATTCTCTGCGAAGCGAAATTTTAACTCGCCTACATGAGGGTAACCAAGGCATGGAACGCTGAGAGCAGACAAAGCAGTCTGCGTAGTGGCCTATATAATTATTGAAAATGCAGCCAATGGTTTCCAGCTGCGCTAGGAACCTGTGCTAAGAACTGACCCAAAGAGCCAAACTGCTGCTGCAGACCGCTACACCAGAGCTTCCACGGTAGAGTGTGGAGATCGACTCCTTTCAACTTCTGGGAAATAATTAGCTGATGTGTACAAACTATCACTCAAGGTACCCTCAAATCACACACCTGGCTTCCACATTTGCAAATGCCATCATCAACCAGCTCAAAAGCATTTCCACTTGTCATGGCATTGACGTGACAGTGGTATCCAACAACGACCTGCAGTTCTCAAATACGGTAGTCAAAGAATTCGCAAACTCGGGCTGCTTCAACCATACCACATGCATCCCTCTTCACCCACACATCATTTGGGAAGCTGAAAACACCATTAGAGCAGTGAAACATCAGCTGGAAAAAAACGATCCATACCTGCCCTTCTGGCCTAACGGACACGCCGGGGCAGGCAGGCTTCAGTCCAGCTAAAATGCTCATTGAATGCCAGCTATGCTCTCAAGTTCCAACGTTTCCCACCCTCCTCGTTCCCGGGAATTTGAACAACAAGCGATGAAAAGGAATCTCCAAGTGAAATAATGTCAGAGGCGAAATTTTAACCATCATTATGCAGCGAAAGAGCTACCAGCTCTCCCTCCAAACACCCATGTCTGGGCACCACACCTCAAATGCGAGGTGCGGATAACTCAACAACTATTGCACATTTGTATTTGGAACAACTACGTTGACAAATCTGTGCAGAATACTATGTTACTTATAAAAGCATTACAATGAATCTCTCACATTTCATATACTCATCCCATTTCAGAATTATTTCTTTGCTATGAAGTAATAAAAGCCACGCTGTTTTATCAGTACCAGCTATTATCCTCGTCTTTCTTTTCAAATGAAATCATTAAGAGCTTTTTAAAAAGAACTACAGTTAGAAAAAAATATCTGGCCATTATAGAACCAGAAGCCACAAGAAATGGTTGGTACCGCCATGGCACGCAACAATCACAGCCTTTATAAATCGAATCTTTTAAACAAATATCAGAAACAAGGTGCCAATTTTAGCAACATCGGTAAACAAAATAAGCTACATGATTTTTTCACGCCTGAACTACACTAAGCAGAATTATCGGTTCATACCACTACACATTTCGTTCATTGTAAAGCGTAATAACTTCTAAATACATGTGCTATAAGTTTATGTAGCAATATAAAAGTGTTAAAAGCAAGTATGTTTAAACGTACTCTGTGATGTATATTTTTCAACACAATAACCTATTCTGTTTTCACGTGTTTAAAGTGTATGTTATATGTTTACCAGTATTCTTGTCTCCTTAATTTGTCTGTTTTGTTAGTCAAAATAAGCTTGATTATGTACGTATACATAGACAAACATTTGTGAAAACTGCCTTGTGTTTGGGCACCAGGCACATTCACTCAAGCTGCACTTTCACCTATTTTTGCCTAGGCTGACCCCCAGTAACTACTGCTGGAAATTAACTTTCTTGATTCTTGAGCAGACACCCTGCTCTCTCACTGGGTATGAACACAGCACGGACACAAGAGTTGTCACAGAAACATGCTCGTTCCATTGCCGGCCTCAGAAAAGAAAACACAACTGCTCCCCTCCACATTACTCTTCAACACTGACGGTAAAGATTTAGAGACGTCGACAGTAGCAGGACTGCAAGATGCCCTCTACAATGGAGCTACGTGCTAATGAGGTGACCTGCACGGAACCGACAGCAATAATTCACTGAGCATGCCAGCCGATGATGCTTCAGTGCAGACATCATCGAGAGCTTCAGCCACCCCTTCCAGCCATAGAGTCTTTGTGCCCAACTGTAATGGGGTAGTCGCTTAAGGAAAGGAGATGTGGCCCGGTACCCTGCCTACTGTCACATGCACATGCCGCATTTTTAAAGGACAAAGAGCCTATTTTGCACTCTTGATACGACAATCAATTTACATGTCAAGGACATGCGCATCTGAACACCCACAAAACAGAAGCTTTTTATTACTACCAGCAGGCACTTTTGCACCCCTCAAGCTTAAGGCAATGCACAAACACATGACACAAGCCAGTACCAGAAGCTATGCCTCGGCACAATACACAATACATGTGATGCAGGCTACTTCTGCCCGAATACGAGCCTTAGTGCAAGAGCAGATGATTTGACGCGAAATCGAAGTGATTCGAAATGACCCGTTAAATGTGTATATGCACTTCAATTCAACAAGTAAAGTCTGAATAAGTCACCACAGAGCCAGAAACTTGCTCTGTGGTGATGACCAGTGAAAAAAGACATAAAACTCCTACATGAAACATTTTTCTGGCACACTAGGAGCATGCATCTACAATGTGGAAAATAGACAGCAATAGTGTTATCTTGAAAGTCACAACAACGATTACGAAAGCCAATATGTTCCCAAATAAATTGTCAAAAATTAGAGTAGACTTAGCTTCACACATTTTCCATTCTACAGGTGCAATGCCATAGATTTTTAAAAAGAGAGATCACCATCAACAGAGATCAACATTGGTATGTATATGTGTACCCAACAAGTACCGTAATAAAACTAATAGCTAATATCACCAATGCCGTGAAGTTTAGATTCCAAGCCGAAGTTCTACAGCAGGAATAGGATGAATGCTTTGTCCCATTTATATTCCAAGTCTGCACATTCGGCCTCAAGAAGATTGTTATGCAAGCATAACTAGCGGTGGCATTTTCGGCACCCAGGGCGATTGTGCGAACTTGCAAATAGCGAAAGACATGAAAATGCCCTGTGCAGCACAAGATACACTCATCAGTTGTAAGTGTACTGTTAGTGTTGTGTATGAAGTCCTCTATGTCCTATAGGAGAGCGCACATCAGCAAGAGTGGTCGATACCTCAACACCCATCTCATGAAGCACGACAACGATTTTCGCCATAAGCCGGGAAGAAATCTGGCTCTGCATTGCAAAGCTGCGCCGTAGGGCTTTCCAGGGTAAGACTCCCGTTAGGTATCTCCAAAGAGCCAGCATGGGCACTACTAAGGCTTCCAGGGACTGCCGGACATGACCACTCGTCCACGACTGCTGGAACAAAACCTTTCTGTTCCTGCCGAAAGCAATGGGCATTTTCCTTGTCGGAACAGCACCTGAAGTGGAGATCGCCAAAATAAAAACTAATGGCCCTTCGACTCTGTCTGCTGCGTGGCGGCAGGCAACCTCAAAGCCCTGCATTTGCGCCTCTCTTTGGGGGAAATATCTGCATGTTTGTGCCACCACACGTCACTTGGTCCGCACAACTTATCGTGTTTAAGCCACGAAAAATCATGGCATGCACCTCCTCGAGGCCGACGAGCATGTGCAGAATACTTACCTCGAAAAGGACCATTAGTGCTGCACATTTATGGCATTTCGCTATCCATACATGAAGATGCACTGACCTTGCTGGGCTGACACACCCAGCATTTCCAGGCGGCAGGTCCAAGGCACCATCAGTGGTGGAAGCACTATCTGTGCCCCCCACTCCACCAAGCCTTGTTCTTTACCACCCAGGAAAAGGGGCCTCGCATTGGTGCACAGCTTGAAAGAATGACCCAGCATGGTTCCTACTCCAAAGGAGTGTCCTGTTCCCTCCGTTTCAGTCCAGCCGATGGGCAAGACTATCTCGTGAACCTCCGCCATCTCCTCTTTCATACAGTAAATGCACAAATATCAGGGTCTCTTCTCGTTCTTTTTTCGCACTCAGTGCTCTACACATCACACAAAGGTTGTGCTGTCTACCCAAGACGACTACGCTTTTCGAAATAGCACAACTCCCATCCAGCAGGCACTTCTCTTCTAAAAGCCCAGGTTGGGCTTGTACACTATACTTCATCCCATAGGACTTCAAACTGTTTGCACTCCTCCCGAAGCAACGGTTTCAGCGTTTACCCTCCCTGTTTCTCGTCTCCAACACCTCCTGGCGACATGCCTTAAAACAACCTGATGCTTCTCCATCTCCGACTAGAGCACCAATCTCAATGGCTCACACTCGATCTCGTTGATGCTCATCTCCCAATCTATAAAAATGCCTCCAAACAGACTGTAGTCGTTGGCCTACTGTTCTACTAGCAGTGTCGTCTCAACCATCACTCTGTTGATCTTTTCACACTACCAGCAAGTAAAAAGCAAGTTTTAACTCTTCAGAGGCTTAAAGAGGAGTACATTCCAAATCGGCGCAGCCCTCACAATTCAGAATGGTTAAACCAGCAAGACGAGGTGTGGTTATAGCCAGGCTGACACCGCTTTCCTGTGTGGATTCCTTCAGATGGACAAAGAAGACGCGCAAAGAAACATTTAGAAGGTCAGACACACTTGCGGCGCCCATACGCGCACTCCAGCTAACATCAGCCGAAGGAGCACGTAACTTGAAAAAAAAACAATTCATAAACAAAAACACACTATAACCACGTATAAAATACACACATACGCAATAACCGGGCACAAATTCTCGATACTTTAACGCAAACTTCCGATACAGGGACCACAAAATGTCAACACACACAAGCACAGTGTGTAGCGCCCGAGTCCGATCACGCACATGCAACAAACCTTAATTAACACGCGCATCACACACCCCCGTTTACATAACCCCCATGCGCACCACATAACTTGGGCCACACCATGGATGAAACGTGCGTGGTTAAAAGGAGCCCGACTCAGCTGTTGATAAAGCTTTAGTACTAACTATCCTCATAATTTCACATGACCTGCCATGCACGTGCACCGCTGGGCTGGCTGTTTCGCTGCACGCTGAGGCCTGCTGCAGCGCATGCACCTCCACCTATAGCATACAAAATTTAAGGTCGCGGATGAACGTAGCCGAAAATTGAACTCGCGTCCTCGAGCACCGGAATTGTTTTGTTTTTTTTTCGCTAAGGTGCGTTGCAGGCTAGTTGATTGGCGTTCATTATTCATAAGGCGTAGCGCACCATGACAGCGACAGAGAAGACACACACACGGCGCTCTGCGTGCGCGTGTCTCTTTTCTTCGTCCCTGTCGAGGTGCGCTATGAAGGATTCCTTTTTGCTTCTTTTTTTTCGTAACGTTGTGTCAGAAACTGACGCACCATGTCTCTGAGCGCAGAGAAAACGAATCGATCACGTGCACATTGTCCGGCGCTCGCTAAGGCATAGATGAGCCTGCACCTTTATTGCGCCCGCCAAGTGCGGTAACAGCCTCCTGCCGAGTTGCATACTCTGTGCGAACAGCCTGTCCCACTTACCGTTAGGTTTTTTTTTTTTTTTTTTGCAGTGCCAGTAGTTCTTGACGGGCGAGGGCCTTCATCTGTGGAGTGTTGTAAGCCAGATTCCTTTGACCGACGTTCGAATGGCCACGGGAACAGCGCACAATCACTGCATGTCGCAAAATACCAGGGAGCGATGGCGCTTGATCCCTTCAATAATGTTTTTTTTTTTTTTTTTGCCTCGAAAGTTGTCACCGACACGAGACCAGGAGCTACTAAACGACCATGTCATAAAACACGGGCGACAATCAGGCATCTAATGCACATGAAATCACATTTGCCTTTGGCGCTTCGGCTGTCGATGGATTTGGCTCGTGTTGTTTGTATGTTGCCATGTCAGAGAGAGAAATGTGCACCGAAGGGTCGGGGCGCCGCCGCCAACAATTTCTGCTACGCCGCCGTGGTTGACGCCAACCGATCGGTGCGCCGCCGCCGCCGCCAACGTGTTTCTTCAGCGAGCCAATAAATAGAATTTTTTTCTGCTAACCTACGCTTATTTTACACCTTCTGTCACCAGTCAGGCCTTAATTCTGTCCAGGCATCATAATTGTTTCGTATGTGATATCAAGTTAAGTAGGTGGACTATAAAAAAAAACTTGTCGAGTGCTCCTAATGTGTTGGATTAGATTAAAACGTGAATTTTAAGACACTTTGGGTTCAGTGTATTTAAGCGGATCCCAGTCAGTGACAGCGGCAACGGTGGTGTTTGGCGATGACAGTTGACATATTCTAGCTGACGAGAATATGTAATATGTGAGGCGGGCTTTGAACAATGATGTAAAGGTGTGGAAAGTTAGTACTGGAATATTCATAATTTTGACTGCGCAAGCGAGTCGACGAACAAAGGCAGTTCTAATGTGAATGACGGGGGCCCAGAATTGGGGACGGGCAGGGTAGAAGCGCGATGTGTAGGAAGATGTTATGACTGAGGAAGGGCTAGCTGTTCAGGGCACTTTTACAAAAAAAAACAGTTAAGAAACTGGACCACATGCATGGCCTTGAATGAACAAAGAAAGGTAAAATTACAATTATTACACGAAATGCTCTATCAAACAGAAACGATCCCCATTGTAGAGCAGGTTGAGCAAGATCAACAATATTGGACAAAATGGTGATCACCTTAATTAAGTTTGGGTGAACTGTGAAGTAACCCAAATTACACCCCACCAGTAATGATAGAAGAAGTCAGAAAAGCTTTGGAGAGCATGCAAAGGGGCAAGGCTGCTGGGGAGGATCAGGTAACATCAGATCTGCTGAAAGATGGAGGACAGATTGTGTTAGAAAAACTAGCCACCCTGTTTACGAGGTGTCTCCTGACGGGAAGAGTACCAGAGTCTTGGAAGAACGCTAGCATCATCTTAATACATAAGAAAGGAGATGACAAGGACTTGAAGAATTACAGGCCGATCAGCTTGCTCTCTGTAGTATATAAGCTATTTACAAAGGTAATTGCTAACAGAGTAAAGAAAACATTAGAATTCAATCAACCAAAGGAACAAGCAGGATTTCGAACAGGCTACTCAACAATTGACCACATTCATACTATCAATCAGGTAATAGAGAAATGCTCAGAGTATAACCAACCCCTATACATAGCCTTCATAGATTACGAGAAGGCGTTTGATTCAGTAGAAATATCAGCCGTCATGCAAACACTGCGAAATCAGGGCGTAGATGAAGTATATATAAACATTCTGGAAGAAATCTACAGGGGATCAACTGCTACCATAGTGCTTCATAAAGAAAGCAACAGAATACCAATCAAGAAGGGTGTAAGGCAGGGGGACACAATTTCCCCAATGCTATTTACCGCGTGCTTACAGGAGGTTTTCAGAAGCCTAGAATGGGAACAGTTAGGGATAAGAGTCAATGGAGAATACCTTAGTAACCTGCGCTTCGCCGATGACATTGCATTGCTGAGTAACTCGGGGGACGAATTGCAACTCATGATTACGGAGTTAGACAAGGAGAGCAGAAAGGTGGGTCTTAAAATTAATCTGCAGAAAACGAAAGTAATGTACAACAACCTCGGCAAGGAGCAGCGCTTCGAGATAGGTAATAGTGCACTTGAAGTTGTGAAAGACTATGTCTACTTAGGGCAGGTAATAACCGCAGAGCCGAACCACGAGATTGAAGTAACTAGAAGAATAAGAATGGGGTGGAGCACATTCGGCAAGCACTCTCAAATTATGACAGGTAGTTTGCCACTATCCCTCAAGAGGAAGGTATATAACAGCTGTATCTTGCCGGTACTTAGCTACGGAGCAGAAACCTGGAGACTTACAAAGAGGGTTCAGCTTAAATTGAGGACGACGCAGCGAGCAATGGAAAGAAAAATGGTAGGTGTAACCTTAAGAGACAAGAAGAGAGCAGAGTGGATTAGGGAACAAACGGGGGTTGAGGATATCATAGCTGAAATCAAGAAGAAGAAATGGACATGGGCAGGGCATGTAGCGCGTAGACAGGATAACCGCTGGTCATTAAGGGTAACTGACTGGATTCCCAGAGAAGGAAAGCGGGTTAGGGGGAGACAGAAGGTTAGGTGGGCAGATGAGATTAAGAAGTTTGCGGGTATAAATTGGCAGCAGCAAGCACAGGACCGGGTTAACTGGCGGAACATGGGAGAGGCCTTTGTCCTGCAGTGGACGTGGTCAGGCTGATGATGATGATGATGATGATGATGAACTGTGAATTAATGCACAGAATATCAATGCGGACAGAACACTGAAGCATGGGCTTGTATTTTCAAAGCGTTTTGTCCTGCCCACCATGCGATGCTACACGCCGCGTATCAAATAAAGTAATCTGCCTTTCATTCACCAGTTTTTAATCTCAGACTTCATTCAACTAACTGTAGATGCCGATTTGTCACAACCGTATTTGAAAAAGGACACCACATACGTATTTGCTCGGCGAGTTGGTTTATATCATTTTTGGAAGAACAAACTAAGAAGCTAAACCTGACAGAACATCGAGAGATATGTTTATGGCGGAAAGTCCACAAACCCATGCACCAGAAGCGCATTCATGAAAAATAGGCTGAGGCGTTCCTCAGCTGCACACCTAGCACTACAAAGGAAAAAAGCGTGTCAAAATGGTACAAACAGCACACTTTCATGAACAACGCCTCGTGCACCCGCTATCTAGCAACGCGAATCCTTTATATGGTAGTAAGAACAACTGAAGGATCACTTATAGATGCGCTGTACTTCACGTCCATGTTCTATTTTTTCCTTTGCCGGTGACACTGATATATTGGGGATGCAAAGACTAGGGAAGAGGTCAGTTTTGTGCCTGAAGGGTGTCGACCTGTCTGATTTCAGTAGACAAGGCCGACTGACAAAAAAATTTTTTTCAAATCATTGAATGTCATTTGCAAAGGAAAAAAAATATTGAACGCGAAACTCGTGAACCTTCGAAATAAAAAACAGAGCGAAGTGTCATTTGTGGGTGATCCCCCAGTTTTCCTCACGGATAAACTTGGCGTTGATAATTTGGTGTTTCATGGATATCGGCTGCTTCATACCACCTTGAACCAGTTGTTGGACAAAAAATATATGGTTAATTGTGCAACTGTGCTTTAGATAGCTTTTTGAAGCATGTGCTTCTGGTTAATTTTGTAGGGGCTTTTTAATAACATTTTGTTTTCAGTCCAGCACTTGTCTTTCCTGGTTCCAACGCTGCATTTGTGTTTTTCGTTGGTTTCTTCTAACGTAGGTCGGTAAAGATCATCCCTATATATTATCGTCATGTGGGCATGCCAACCACCCTTCCACTTTTCCTCATTGTCCCATATTTCACCATCGTGAGCGCACAGAAAAGGTCTTCATCAACGCGTGACGTGAACGAGAGATGTGTTTTGATTATAGGTCGGTAAACTCACCGATGAGTCTATCAGAGGAATCGAAAGACTCTGATTGAGGCGTTATTCAGAGTCTGAGTGAATCCGGCTGATTTTTAATTAAGCCACAAAATTGATTTTACAAATTGTAAATCTGTCTAATTCCCCGCCCCCACCTCCGCGGTCGGGGACTGACTGCGCAGGTGGAAAGAAGGGACGGGGGAAAAAATGGGGGAAACGTGACACCTGCGTCGCTGCAACGATACCGCGTGTGGATCCCCTGAATCAATCGCCGGTACCAGAGAAGCAATATCCCGTATACTGAGAAACGCAGGGGTCGACATAGCCCACAAGCCATCCACCACCAACGGCCGCTTCGTCCCTCGCTCCAGAGATTGCGCACCTGCGGAGAAAGCTCAGGGCGTCGTGTGCCAGATTGCACCGACTTCCCCGCTTCCTACATTAGGGAAATCAAGAACTTCTGCGAAAGAATGTGGCAGCACAAGAATAACCTCCCTCAGTTGAACCAAGATCGGAGCACAGTAGCAGAACACTGTGAGTGGTTTGACCACCATATCCGTCCCGACGTCACGATGATTCTGGCAAAAGAAAAGAACCCTCTCCGGCGGCTCCTCCTCGAATCCTGGCACATTCAGCATGCAGTAAAAGGAAACACCAACCACTCTACGGGGACATCGCCCTCCCTCTCCTGCCAGGGCTTGCGAAGAGTCAGGGCAAGCCTTGCACGCATCCTCGACCAATCCTCCTTCCCCTCCCCATGACGCTGTGCCGGGCTCCCGATAGGACTGAATAAGACCACTTTCTACCATGTAACCATGAAAGCTCGAAGCAAGAACCCTTCAAGGCCACCGATCGTTGGAACGGAGCGGAAATCAGTATCAGTAGTTAGTTACGTGCTTCCTTTGCTTGCATCATGAGCATGGATTCTCCGTCTTTGAAAAAGCGAAAAATACGCCAGTGCACGTTCCCGAAAGAGTGGAGATGTCAACCCGAGTATAAGAGCTAGCTCTTGCCCGTGGACAACGGTGCCACAGCCAAAAGGTGCACCATATGTGCAAGCACATTTACGGTTAAATTTGATGGCGTCAGCGCTATGAAGCATCATGCATCAACGCAGAAACATAAACAGAAAAGCCTCGCCTCAAAATAGTCGGCTACCGTCAAAAAGCTTTGTTTCCGCCATTCCTAGCGCAGAAAATAACGCGACTGCTGCGGAACTGGGCTCCCCATTCCATGGAATCAAGCACAACTACATTTACCTGTCAACGGTCTGCGGCAGCAAGTTGGCACCGAAAGTCTTTTCGGATTCAGACATTGATTCCAGATTGTGACTCGAAAGAACGAAAATAAAACACCTCGTGAAAGATGTACTGGCGCCTTACGCAGTGGAGTACATAGTCGAAAAACTTCGTCCAGCAAGCCGCGACCTTCACTGACGCTTCCAACAAGGGAAACAGAAAACTTTTCCCTATTGCAGTGCGTTTCTACGATGTGAGTGGTGCCGGAATAACTGGTGCTGTCATCGACTTTTGTGAGCAGGCGGAAGAGACTTCCGGCGGCATCTCCGAACTTTTGGCAACAATTTAAGTTTGAAAAAGGTAGGCTTTTCTTTGGAGCGTGCGTATAGCGTGGATAATTCTGCTGTGAATTATGGGAAACATAACTCAGTTTACAAGAAGATGCAGAGAGATCAGCCGACTTTGTTGAAGTTCAATTGCAATTGCCATGTTGTGCGTAACACTGCCAAGCACGCAGTCAAGCCTTTAAAGTTTGGTGTTGAAACGCTTGTAATAAGGGTATTCAAAGAATTTTCTTCTAGCTGGAAATGTGTGGAGGAATTGATAACTTTCTTTGAATTTTGTGATCAGGAATATAGCAAAGTGTTGTGTCATATTTCGGCCTGCTGGTTAAGCTTGTTTACAGCCTTAGACGGATTAATCAAGAACTGGACACCGATGAAGTCATACTTTCTAAGTCAAGGAGAGGATAAGTGCGACAAAATAATTTGGAGATTTAGAGGCAACCAAGCTGATGGACTTTCAGAGAGTGTCACGCTTCCGCACTCGTTCCTTGCAATGTTCCATTCAGCAATCCTCTCCCTCGAAAAGAGTCCCCTTGAGCCGACATAACTTTACACTGTAATGACTGAGCTCAGGAAACAGTGATTATTCGAAGGGATGATATGTTCTTCGGTGTCAAGGCTAATCTGTGACTTGAAATTCTTCCTGGTGGACAAGTTGCAAAGCTGGACTTTGTGAATGTCTATGACAGGGCCCTTGCGTACCTCGAAAAGTGGTTTGACTTCGAAAACTCTCCGTTTAAAATGCTCGCCGAATCGGATCTGCGAGAAGGTGCACCCACTTCATTGATGGTAGTAAATGTGGGAATCCTTTTCGGCATTGACTTTCAAGAGGAAAGGGACGAACTCTACTCAGAGCTTTGTCGTTTGAAGGATGTTCTGCATGGACTTGTAAAATGTGACGAGAAATCAAGCTCGATTTGGCTGAAGTTCTTCAAAGAGGTAAAATGCACCTCCTTGCCGAAGCTAATGGAGCATGTCTACTCCATTCCCTGCAGCAATGCGTGCGTGAAACGCGTCTTCAGCGTGATGGGAAACTTGTGTACGGATGAAAGAAACCAGCTAAGCGTCCCAATGGTTGAAGCGGAACAACTTTGTGTGCGGCATAATTTGGTGTACAGCTGAGAAGAATTTATAAATATGGCCTCACAAAACAAGAAGCTCATCCGAGCCGCTAAGTCAAAATCTAAGTACATATTCAAGTTCCGCGAATAGGAGAAGGCGAGCACATAAGACTTCTCTGTTTCTTTTTATGCGTTGTGAGTGTACTGCACATCATTGCACGTGTAGGTATACATGCAATGTACACTTTTTAAAGGAACACTGAACAGCTAGGAAAAAATGACGAAAACATCAAAATTCTACTCGGAAGACACGAATATTCCAAAAAATAGACTATTACACACGTTTTTGAACAGTTGGCCGTGTTTTTGTTTGCGTGCGGCGGCTGTACGCCAGCGCGAGCACCACGGCTGAAAGGTTGTTGCTAGTGGTTCATGAGGAAAAGGAAGAAGGCACCTAATACCCGTGACACACGGGCAAAAGTAAAGTACTTTGAAGTAAACCCCTTTCGTCGCCTAAGGGGGCCATTTGCAGAAAGGAGTGGCGCTGATGACACACGGCACCGGACTACTGCTTTAGGCGGTGTCTCAGAAGAACGCTGCAGAAAAAATGGCGCTGTTTGTGGAAGCAGCAAGATTGGAAATATTAAAAAGAATCTGCGCATGTACATCACATTCAGTGACGCCGGAGCATAAAACCATTTTTTTTATTGTCTGGTGGCTTATAATGCGCATACCTGTAATTTTTTTCGCTTTTTTGCGTTTTAGCAGCAACTTAACTTCGTCTGGCAACTATGAACAGTCGGTGTGTTGCTGTTTTTGTTTTTTGTCGTGCTTTTTACATGGCTGCGTCCAGCTGGGTCAGTGAGACGGCGTGCCGCGTTTCATCGTGGTCCTGCGATGTCTCGGCGCAGAGACAGAGATAAAGCAACAGTTGAGGTGGGCCTGACTCTTGTCGCCCTCGGCTCCATCGAAGATGAGCTAAACGCTGCGAAGGCAATTTTGCTGTGAATTTGCGCCTGTGTACGGGGAATACCGGCGTCGGTGAGGCTCTCGGCAATTGCCTGGTACACTCCACCACTGTGCTTTTGCCCTTGCAAGGCGTCCAAATGGTCCTCCCATAGCCTTATCAGCGCCCAGGTCTCCTTTTCAGTCCACTGGACGCGCGGTTTTTTCTTCGCCGACTGAGCCGACTCCACTGTTACAAGATACTACGTCACCGACACAGCAACTGCCGCTGCCAACCCTAACATGATCGCGCTAGAGACGTAATGCAGGCGTTTGAGAGTATGGACAGACTATAGGCCTTCACTTTTCAACAAATCGCACTGCTGCTGAAAATGAAAACATTTTTTCAGCGCAAAAAAATACTGACAGGGCACCGCAGTGTTGCGACACGTTTTCTTCTATTGATAATGTATGCACACTGTATGCGAGAGTACTCCCTTCCTGCCAGAAAAGTAGATGCGGGGTCTGCTTTTGCGAAAAGGATCTTTGCCGGAAAGGAGTTACTCCTTTGTCGTGTGTCACTGCGCCCGAACGCCTTTCCGAAAGATGTCCCCTTGTCTAAAGGACTTCAGGGTGCCCGTGTGTCAGGGGCATAATTTCTGTCTGCCTAGAGGCGACACGGCGCAGTGCCCGCCTGAAAGGTGCACGTGTTCGTGTACTCTACCTCTTCTTTATATCCCACTCTCCCTCTTGCACAAAGACGCTGAGATGTTACGCCTTCTTTCGGGGCTTTATCTCACCTGGGAACATTGTTCGCTGCAGGTGTCGCTCGTAGTGGTTTTAGGAATAGTAGTGGCCCCGCCGTGGTGGTCGGCTAAGGTACTCGGCTGCTGACCCACAGGTCGCGGGTTCGCATCCCGGCTGCGGCAGCTGCATTTCCACTGGAGGCGGAAATGATGTAGGCCCGTGTGCTCAGATTTGGCTGCACGTTAAAGAGCCCCACGTGGTCGAATTTTCCGTAGCCCTCCACTACGGCGTCTCTCATAATCATATGGTGGTTTTGGGACGTTAAACCCCACATATCCATAGGAATCGTAGTGGGGGCTCAGCCGGTTGAGAGACACGGGCGACGGAATGGCATTGTGCACGCCTGTTCCAGGCACGGCCGTTTGAGGAAGTAAAAGGCACACTAGTTTAAAGCACGGCGGTTTGTGAAAAACGCATTAAGTTCACCATTTTCCGCAAGTTGCTGTCTGCAATGAAAGTTGTGTCTACGGATTTCAGCACCCGATTTTTTAGTTTGGCGGAAAACCTCGGCGGCAAGTACTTTGTTCAGCTTACGTAATAATTTAACGCTCATTTTGAGTGCGAACATGGTAAGATTCGTGGTATTTCTGTTATTGCCACCAGAGATTAATTGATTCGCTCAGTGCTGTGTTTGTATGTACACGGACATATTATGTTGATGTCGAAGGCGGGTACGATAAAATGCCATCGCATGTCGAAGATTTAACATGGACTTTGTTTATTTTCCACACAACCTCAACTTTGTGACCCCCCCCCCCCTCCACCGCTGACGGTCCGGTTTTTTTTTTTTTTTCTGGCCAAGGTGGCAAGCCTACGGTAGCCTCGGGCAACCCGCCGTGAAGCTTGTGCAGCAAGTCACGGTAGATGTATCAGCGTCCTCAAGGTAACACCTTTCGAGCGATGAAACCTTGCGCCAGATCGTGAGAAGGAAAAGAAAAGCGGACTGCCCACATGAGCCATGCAAAAGCTAGGCCTCGAGGGCAAGCCCTGAGCAACCTGAGATGGCCGTGAGTTTCGAATGACTGAATAATATGTGAAGAGAACCCGGCTATTGGAAACGAGGGCGCAAGCACGTGCCTATCGTGCAAAACCAGTGGAACCTTCATCTGATTCTTATGATACGTTATCGTCCACTATACAGTTGGGTTATGTCGGTATTTTGATGTTTTGTCATTTTCATGCTACGGTGTTTTGATTTTTAGGCGTTTTAAATTTCGGCATTCCGATGGTTCGGCCTTTTGACTTTCGGCGTTTTCAATGCCACCCTTCAAACACAGGTATCGGAATGGCATCAGAAAACACCATGCCACCACGGGACGTGGCTATGCTGAATATGTGTTTGTTTTTTTTTCCACAGATTTGTACCACTGAGTTTCTACTTTCTTTTTGGTACCATAGTTGCTCATCTACGTGTTATACGAGACCGTGGTGGTAAGCTTTTGGCGTCGTATGCAAGAACGACGAACTTAGCCTTGAAGGATGCGTCAACAACGGCAGAGAATTTCGCGAGCGCACAAGCTGGCAACTAGCGACAGTCTAATGAAACAACGCGGCTAGAAACGAAAATCACTTCGGACATGCGCATACAGTACAGATGAAAGCGCTGCGCATGAGACAATACAAAAATAATTACCAAAACGCCCATAAGCCGTAAACACCGTACAGATTAAACGGAGCGCATGGTACATTTAATTACATTCCTCTAAAAAAAAGGTTGAACGTATGTATGCCTTTTAGATTCCCCTCGATTCTTGCGGCTGAGTTAAAAGCTGGCCCGTAAGCAACCGCACACTCTGCAGTCAACAGCCATGTCTCCTACCCCTGATGTGACGGACGTTTCACGTTCTTTCAGCGCACCCCGAGGTCCTACGCTTATTCTACCACAAGAAAACGGTATGCGCTACATGACACTTGTGATTATAATTTGGTGTGTCAACAGTAGCATTGCAAGTAGTGTAATTGTTTCTTGAAGTTATGGTTTTCAATGCTTGCGCCTAATTCGGACAGCTTGCATGGCGCCCCAAACATCACGCTGTGAGAAATCGTGTACTTCTACTCTCCTACTGCCCTCGCTTTCACAGACACCTGACGTACCATTTGTTTGTTTTTTAAGTTCTTTCAATTTGTTTCAGCTCAATTAACACTACAGTCTTTCAATAAAGCTTGGCTGCCCAGGTGCCTCTCTTCGTTTTTTGCATATATGTAAATAAGTAAGTAAGAGTGAACGAGAAATTTCTGAAGCCTTCAAAGAAAAAAAATCAGGGTCAAGTGTCGTGCATTTCATCTCTCAGCTTTCCTTACAGATAGATAAGAAACTCGCGTTGCTAAATAGTGGGTGCACCTAGCGTTGATTATGGAAGTGGACTGTCTGTACCACTTTGGCACACTTTTTGACATTGTACAGTGTTGGGTGTGCAACTGTGGAAAGCCTCAGATAGCCTATTTTTTATGCATGCGCTGCTGGTTCATGCGTGTGTGAACTTTCACAATAAGCATTTCATTCGAAGTCCTGTGTGGTTGTTCGCATCGGTCCGTTCTTGCGAATATTATGAACCAACTCACCCTGCAAAGCTACGTTAAGGCACGAACACACTAGCGGCGCCACGCTCTGCCGCGCGCCGCTCGCGAGACGCCGCTTTTCTCTCTTTCTCCCGCCGAGCGTCGAGGAATTTCTGCCGCCGACTGAATCGCTCCTTGCGCTATTTCTGCCGCCGCCGCCCAAGCAAAGCGCCAATCAGCGACGTGCGTGGTAGTCGCCATAGCAACGCACAGAGCTTGTTTTCTTTTTTTTTTTCCGGCTGTCATTTTTCTCACGCCGTCGTTTTTTGAAGCACGCACCATGGACACCGAACGCTTTTTAGAGGAGATTAGACTACCCTTTCTTATATGACAAAACGATGCCTGATTACAAAGATAAGGAAGCAAACATGAACAGATGGGATCTTATAGGATATATGTTTGGATTGACAGGTAAGTGGCGATTGCGTGGCTCATTGCATGTTGAGCGCGAATAAATTGTATGTTTTATTCACTCACTTGTGCAGGAACACAGGCCATGCTGAAGTTTAAAAATATTAGAGACAGGTGGATGAAGCTCGTGTCGGGAGTCGAGGCGAACACTCGGAGCGGTGCGCCGGGCAATAATGGCAAAATTAAATGGCCCCCTGTTCTCAATTATTGACAGCATGCTGAGGCAGACACCTCACTATGCGGAAAAGTAAGTGATCAATGACGTGCCGTTTCATATTGCAGCGCACGCAGGATACCTGTTCATGCCTTCAGTATCTCTGTACCTCCAAAGCGGATGCACCCAATATCTTCGCGGCCGCATTTCGAGAGCGGCGACGCTGAAGCAACAGCAGACACGCCATCACGGTAACGTTGAGCGTTGCCCGGAGATCGTCGTCACCTGCCATTGTTCGCACGATGCACCGTAAGTCGGACAGCTCAGAACCAACGCTTCCTAGTACAAGAGGCGTTGTCAGAACAGATGACGAAAAAACGCGCGAAATCTCGCGAGCTGCGAGACCGCTCGAGACTGTTGTCACGTGACTCCCGCAGATGTGGCCAGCGTGCCGCTTTTCACCGCTCGGCGGCGAAGACGCGCGTCATGCCGCGGCGGCACGCTTCCCGCTAGTGTGCTCGTACCCTTAGTGATGTCTAATTGTTTGTGACAAATCGGCGTCAATAGGTTGAACAAGTCCGAGATAGTAACGGGCGATCGGAAAAGCAGAATACTCGGTTTTATAGCGCGGCATGGAGCATCTCACGGGAAGCTCATATGTCGGTGTTCTGTCACTGGCTGGGGTTCGCTTATCTACAGAACACTACATTTGCACATTATTAGGAGCACGTAACATGTTTTTTTTTTCTAGTCCAGTTACTTAACTAGAAGGAGCAGGCGAACCAATCTGTTTGCTAAGTGGGAAGAATTAAGAAATGCCGGAGTATTTACTGTTCACCGGATGCTGCCAAATAAACGTACGTTAACTAAAAAAAAGTCCTATTTAAATGACGCGCCGAAGATACACGTCAGAGGCGGTGGCGGAGGCGCGCCGACCAGTTCACGTCGGCGGTCGCGGCGCAGCAAAAACTATCGACGGAGTTTCTTAAATAAACTCTATGTTGGAACACACGCCAAATAATGCTCGGTAAATCATTGAGCTTATGCTGTAAAGGGCTTCACCCTACTGTTCAAGACGATGGCGCAGAGTTTTTCAAAGCACAGTGGTTTAGGGAAAGGGAGGGCAAAAGACACTTTAAGCAGGTAGAAATAACTAGAAGGACGTTATCTGATTGGTGGCTACAGCATAGAGTTTCCTAAAATTAACTAGAGGGGACTCTGTCGCTGCGATTGTTCAGCGACCATGGGAACGATGGGTAGTACACACATTTGCCTAGTCTTCGTACTTGCGCGTAGCGAATCGTACTTGCGGCTTCGTTTACTGCCGTGTTTCGAATTTGTTTTGAAAGAAACATTCAACCCTTTTGAACCTCGTGAATCGATTCTTAAAGGTAATTCCAAGAAAATAAGGTGGTGAAGTGCAACCACTGAACATTTGCTGATTTTTTGTTTTCCGAGAAAACAGCTCCAAGCCACACGAACACATACGGAGCCAAAAGCAGGCCAGAAGTACAAAGATTATACAAACGTGTGTACTACCCATCATTTCCATGCTCGCTGAAGCGCCGTGCGTTGCAGCTCCCATAGACACTAGCGCCAGAGTTCCCTCTAGTATATACTAGGAAACTCCATGGGCTACAGTCCAGGCACGAGTGAAAATTAAATCCTTCATGGCAAAGTGCCAGTCCTTAACTTCACTATTTCAAGGAAAAAAAAATATCAATCTCGTTTTTGTTCAATAAGCCTTACGGCTAGGTAGCATTAGCTGCCACCCGATTTGAAGGGCTCCGCCATATCATTCCGTCTATATATCAATTGGGACGTTTCGCGCGTGCGGTGCTTGGTGCGCGCGAGTCGGGACATGGAGGAAGGAAAAACTAAGAAGAGGCTCATGGAGGAAAAAAAAAACTCAGGAGAGACCCTATTTTATCCCAATGGATTGCGAGAAGTGTGGCGAAAGTGACGGCAAATTTATGGAGCAAACAAACCGGTATGGGGCAAACAAAAGAGCAGACGCTCCGCGGCGTCCTCTGAGCGCTGCTTCACTTCTGCGCGGACGTATAGCCTCGGCGTAAACTTAACGCGTATTGTATGGTTTGCGTGCAGTAAAATGTGGCGAGCACACCTTTCCGAGACTGTTCGTGCGTGGCAGTCCCGAGCGCGGTGGGCTGAAGTACTTCGTGGAGTGCTTTTGTGGAACAGCACAGAGCACCGGTACGTTTCGTAACCAAAATCATTCAGCCCCTACATCATCGTACTCGAACTCACCCAGCCATGACTTACGCGTTCTGCTCGCCGTAAGGCCTTTTTTTCTCGCTCTCTCTTAGCCATATTTCCTGATCTATCGGGCCAGTTACCAGTTTTGCTCGTATAAAGTGTACGTGTGGCAATGCACTATTTGGAGAAGTTGCCTCGTAGCTATTCCGTGCAACGCCAGCCCAGAACTTGGCGTACTTCACCTCGGTAAGTAGGCACAGCTGTATTGTATACGTGATCGTGCACGTAAAGTGTGTACTTCCAGTCCGCACACAACTAACACGCAGCGAGCGCCCACGTAAAATGCATACACACTTAGTCCGGTAACAAGAAAAGTTTATTGCCCTTCCGTATGAACCACACAACTTCTAAAAACGCGCCACGATGCCTACAACACTAAAAATGAAAGTTCGCGTGCGTTCTCAGTTGACACAATCAGTAAGAACCAACGGAGCGTAAG
>NW_023608466.1:0-31014 GCF_013339725.1 Rhipicephalus microplus | reverse complement strand
AACATATCTTCAAAGCTATCAGCCCAAAGAAAAAAAAGCGCCACACCACCACCAGGTGGGCTCGAACCTCCAACCTTTCAGTTAACAGCCCACCGCGCTAGCCAATTGCGCCATGGAGACAGTCCTGCTCTACTCTCACCACCATCAGAACATATCTTCAAAGCTATCAGCCCACAGAAAAAAAAGCGCCTCACCACCACCGGGTGGGCTCGAAACTCCAACCTTTCGGTTAACAGCCAATCGCGCTAGCCAATTGCGCCACGGAGACAGTCGTGCTCCACTCTCACTACCGTCAGAACATTTCTCCAAAGCTATCAGCGCAAAGAAAAAAAAAGCGACACACCGTCCCCGGGTGGGCTCAAACCTCCAACCTTTCGGTTAACAGCCAATCGCGCTAGCCAACTGCGCCACAGAGACAGTCCTGCTCCACTCTCACCACCATCAGAACATATCTTCAAAGCTATCAGCCCAAAGAAAAAAAAGCGCCGCACCACCACCGGGGGTTCTCGAACCTCCACCTTTCGGTTAACAGCCGATCGCGCTAGCCAATTGCGCCACGGAGACAGTCCTGTTCTACTCTCATCACCATCAGAACATATCTTCAAAGAAATCAGCCCAAAGAAAAAAAAGCGCAGCACCACCACCGGTGGGCTCGAACCTCCAACTTTTCGGTTAACAGCCCATCGCGCTAGCCATTAGCGCCACGGAGACAGTCGTGCTCCACTCTCACCACCATCAGAACATATCTTCAAGCTATCAGCCCAAAGAAAAAAAAGCGCCGCACCACCACCGGTGGCAGCCGATCGCGCTAGCCAATTGCGCCACGGAGACAGTCGTGCTCCACTCTCACCACCGTCAGAACATACCTTCAAAGCTATCAGCGCAAAGAAAAAAAGCAACATAACCTTCCCGGGAGAGCTCGAAACTCCAACCTTTCGGTTAACAGCCGATCGCGCTAGCCCATTGCGCAACGGAGACAGTCTTGCTCCCCTCTCACCACCATCAGAACATATCTTCAAAGCTATCAGCCCAAAGAAAAAAAAAGCGTCACACCACCACCGGGTGGGCTCCAACCTCCGGCGTTTCGGTTAACAGCCGATCGCGCTAGCCAATTGCGCCACGTAGGCAGTCCTGCTCCACTATCACCACCATCAGAACATATCTTCAAAGCTATCAGCCCAAAGAAAACAAAAGCGCCGCACCACCTCCGAGGTGGGGCTAGAAGCCTCCAACCTTACGGCTAACAGCCCGATCGGCTAGCCGAACTTGCGCCACAGCAGACAGTCGTGCTCCACTCTCACCACCATCAGGCAACATATCTTCAAAGCTATCAGCGCACCAGAAAAGAAGCAACCCATTCCACTCCCGGGAGGGCTCGGAAAACTCCAACCTTCTCGGTACACAGCCGATTGCGCGCTAGCCAATTGCGCCACGGAAGACCTGTCCTGCTCTCTCTCTCACCAACCATCAGTAAACATATCTCAAAAAGGCTATCAGCCCAAAGGATAAAAAAGAGGCCGCACCCACCACAGGGTGGGCTCGAACCTCAACCTTTCGGTTAACAGCCGATCGCGCTAGCCATTGCGCCACGGAGACAGTCTGCTCCACTCTCACCACCTCATAACATATCTTCAAAGCTATCAGCCCAAAGAAAAAAAAGCGCCGCACCACCACCGGGTGGGCTCGAACCTCCGACCATATGGTTAACAGCCGATCGCGCTAGCCAATTGCGCCACGGAGACAGTCCTGCTCTACTCTCACCACCATCAGAACATATCTTCAAAGCTATCAGCCCAAAGATAAAAAGCGGCGCACCACCACCGGGTGGGCTCGAAACTCCAACCTTTCGGTTAACAGCCGATCGCGCTAGCCTATTGCGCCACGGAGACAGTCCTGCTCCACTCTCACCACCATCATAACATATCTTCAAAGCTATCAGCCCAAAGAAAAAAAAGCGCCGCACCACCACCGGTGGGCTCGAACCTCCGACCATATGGTTAACAGCCGATCGCGCTAGCCAATTGCGCCACGGAGACAGTCCTGCTCCACTCTCACCACCATCATAACATATCTTCAAAGCTATCAGCCCAAAGAAAAAAAAGCGCCGCACCACCACCCGGTGGGCTCGACAATCCAACTTTTCGGTTAACAGCCGATCACGCTAGCCAATTGCGCCATGGAGACAGTCCTGCTCCACTCTCACCACCATCAGAACATATCTTCAAAGCTATCAGCCCAAAGAAAAAAAGCGCACCACAACACTCCGGGTGGGCTCGAACCTCCAACTTTTCGGTTAACAGCCAGATCGCGCTAGCCAATTGCGCCCCGAGACAGTCCTGCTCCACTCTACACCACCATCAGAACATATCTTCAAAGCTATCAGCCCAAAGAAAAAAAAGCGCCGCACCACCACGCGTGGGCTCGTAAGCCTCCAACCTTTCGGTTAACAGCCGATCGCGCTAGCCAATGCGCCACGGAGACAGTCCTTCCTCCACTCTCACCACATCAGAACATATCTTCAAAGCTATCACCGCAAAGAAAAAAAGCACCCACCACCCCGGGAGGGCTCGAAACTCAACTTTTCGGTTAACAGCCGATCGCGATAGCCAATTGCGCCACGGAGGACAGTCCTGCTCCACTCTCACCACATCAGAACATATCTTCAAGCTATCAGCCAAAGAAAAAAAAAGCGCCGCACTACCACCGGTGGGCTCGAACCTCCAACCTTTCGGTTAACAGCCGAATCGCCTAGCCATTGCGCCACGGAGAGAGTCCTGCTCCCCTCTCACCACCGTCAGAACATATCTTCAAAGCTATCAGCCCAAAGAAAAAAAAGCGCCACACCACCACCGGGTGGGCTCGAACCTCCGAACTTTCGGTTAACAGCCGATCGCGCTAGCCAATTGCGCCACGGAGACAGTCCTGCTCCACTCTCACCACCATCAGAACATATCTTCACAGCTATCAGCCCACAGAGAAAAAAAGCGCCGCACCACCAACGGGTGGGCTCGAACCTCCAGACTTTCGGTTAACAGCTGATCGCGCTAGCCAATTGCGCCATGGAGACAGTCCTGCTCCACTCTCACCACCATCAGAACATATCTTCAAAGCTATCAGCACAAAGAAAAAAAGCGCCGCACTACCACCTGGTGGGCTCGAACCTCCAACCTTTCGGTTAACAGCCGATCGCACTAGCGAACTGCGCCACGGAGACAGTCATGCTCCACTCTCACCACCATCAGAACATATCTTCAAAGCTATCAGCGCAAAGAAAAGAAGCAACACACCACTCCCGGGAGGGCTCGAAACTCAACCTTTCGGTTAAAAGCCGATCGCGCTAGCCAATTGCGCCACGGAGACAGTCCTGCTCTACTCTCACCACCATCAGAACATATCTTCAAAGCTATCAGCCCAAAGAAAAGAAAGTGCCGCACCACCACCGGGTGGGCTCGAAACTCCAACCTTTCGGTTAACAGCCGATCGCGCTAGCCTATTGCGCCACGGAGACAGTCCTGCTCCACTCTCACCACCATCATAACATATCTTCAAAGCTATCAGCCCACAGAAAAAAAAGCGCCACACCACCACCGGGTGGGCTCGAACCTCCAACCTTTCGGTTAACAGCCGATCGCGCTAGCCAATTGCGCCACGGAGACAGTCCTGCTCCACTCTCACCACCATCAGAACATATCTTCAAAGCTATCAGCCCAAAGAAAAAAAGCCACACCACCACCCGGGTGGGCTCGAACCTCCAACCTTTCGGTTAACAGCCGATCGCGCTAGCCAATTGCGCCACGGAGACAGTCTGCTCCACTCTCACCACCATCAGAAACATATCTTCAAAGCTATCAGCGCAAAGAAAAAAAGCGCCGCACCACCACCGGGTGGGCTCGAACCTCCAACCTTTCGGTTAACAGCCGATCGCGCTAGCCAATTGCGCCACGGAGACAGTCCTGCTCCACTCTCACCACCATAGAACATATCTTCAAAGCTATCAGCCCAAAGAAAAAAAAGCACCGCACCACCACCCGGGTGGGCTCGAACCTCCAACGTTTCGGTTAACAGCCTGATCGCGCTAGCCAATGCGCCACGGAGACAGTCGTGCTCCACTCTCACCACCATCAGAACATATCTTCAAAGCTATCAGCCAAAGAAAAAAGCGCGCACCACCACCGGGTGGGCTCGAACCTCCAACCTTTCGGTTAACAGCCGATCGCGCTAGCCAATTGCGCCACGGAGACAGTCCTGCTCCACTCTCACCACCATCAGAACATATCTTCAAAGCTATCAGCGCAAAGAAAAAAGCGCCACCACCACTCCCGGGAGGGCTCGAACCTCCAACTTTCGGTTAACAGCCGATCGCGCTAGCCAATTGCGCCACGGAGACAGTCCTGCTCCACTCTCACCACCATCAGAACATATCTTCAAGCTATCAGCCCAAAGAAAAAAAGCGCGACACCACCACCGGGTGGGCTCGAACCTCCAACCTTTCGGTTAACAGCCGATCGCGCTAGCCAATTGCGCCACGGAGACAGTCCTGCTCCACTCTCACCACCATCAGAACATTTCTTCAAAGCTATCAGCGCAAAGAAAAAAAGCGACACACTACCCACGGGTGGGCTCAAACCTCCAACCTTTCGGTTAACAGCCGATCGCGCTAGCCAATTGCGCCACGGAGACAGTCCTGCTCCCCTCTCACCACCATCAGAACATATCTTCAAAGCTATCAGCCCAAAGAAAAAAAGCGCCACACCACCACGGGTGGGCTCGAACCTCCGAACCTTTCGGTTAACAGCCGATCGCGCTAGCCAATTGCGCCACGGTGAGACAGTCTGCTCCACTCTCACCACCATCAGAACATATCTTCACAGCTATCAGCCCAAAGAAAAAAAAGCGCCGCACCACCACCGGGTGGGCTCGAACCTCCAACCTTTCGGTTAACAGCCGATCGCGCTAGCCAATTGCGCCACGGAGACAGTCCTGCTCCACTCTCACCACCATCAGAACATATCTCAAAGCTATCAGCACAAAGAAAAAAAGCCCGCACCTACCACCGGTGGGCTCGAACCTCCACCTTTCGGTTAACAGCCGATCGCAGCTAGCCAATGCGCCACGGAGACAGTCATGCTCCACTCTCACCACCATCAGAACATATCTTCAAAGCTATCAGCCCAAAGAAAAGAAGTGCCGCACCACCACCGGGTGGGCTCGAAACTCCAACCTTTCGGTCAACAGCCGATCGCGCTAGCATATTGCGCCACGGAGACAGTCCTGCTCCACTCTCACCACCATCAGAACATATCTTCAAAGCTATCAGCCCAAAGAAACAAAATTGCCACACCACCACCCGGTGGGCTCGAACCTCCAACTTTTCGGTTAACAGCCGATCACGCTAGCCAATTGCGCCACGGAGACAGTCCTGCTCCACTCTCACCACCATCAGAACATATCTTCAAAGCTATCAGCCACAGAAAAAAAGCGCCGCACAACCACCGGGTGGGCTCGAACCTCCAACGTTTCGGTTAAAAGCCGATCGCGCTAGCCCATTGCGCCACGGACACAGTCCTGATCCACTCTCACCACCATCAGAACATATCTTCAAAGCTATCAGCCCAAAGAAAAAAAAGCGCCGCACCACACCGGGTGGGCTCGAACCCTCCGACCTTTCGGTTAAAAGCCGATCGCGCTAGCCAATTGCGCCACGGAGACAGTCCTGCTCCACTCTCACCACCGTCAGAACATATCTTCAAAGCTATCAGCCCAAAGAAAAAAAAGCGCCACACCACCACCGGGTGGGCTCGAAACTCCAACCTTTTGGTTAACAGCCGATCATGCTAGCCAATTGCGCCACGGAGACAGTCCTGCTCCACTCTCACCACCATCAGCACATATCTTCAAAGCTATCAGCCCAAAGAAAAAAAAGCGCCGCACCACCACCGTTTGGGCTCGAACCTCCAACCTTTCGGTTAACAGCCGATCGCGCTAGCCAATTGGGCCATGGAGACAGTCCTGCTCCACTCTCACCACAATCAAAACATATCTTCAAAGCTATCAGCCTAAAGAAGAAATAGCAACACATCACTCCCGGGAGGGCTCGAACCTCCAACCTTTCAGTTAACAGCCGATCACGCTAGCCAATTGCGCCACGGAGACAGTCCTGCTCTACTGTCATCACCATCAGAACATATCTTCAAAGAAATCAGCCCAAAGAAAAAAAAGCGCCGCAACACCACCAGGTGGGCTCGAACCTCCAACTTTTCGGTTAACAGCCCATAGCGCTAGCCAATTGCGCCACGGAGACAGTCCTGCTCCACTCTCACCACCGTCAGAAGATTTCTCCAAAGCTATCAGCCCAAAGAAAAAAGCGCCACACCACCACCGGGTGGACTCGAACCTCCACCTATCGGTTAACAGCCAATCGCACTAGCCAATTGCGCCACAGAGACAGTCCTGCTCCACTCTCACCACCATCAGAACATATCTTCAAAGCTATCGTCCCATACAAAAAGAAGTGCCGCACCACTACCGGGTGGGATCGAACCTCCAACCTTTCGGTTAACGGCTGATTGCGCTAGCCAATTGCGCCACGGAGACACTCCTGTCCACTCTCACCACCATCAGAACATATTTTCAAAGCTATCAGCCCAAAGTAAAAAAAGCGCCGCAACACCACGGGGTGGGCTCGAAACTCCTACTTTTCTGTTAACAGCCAATCGCGCTAGCCAATTGCGCCACGGAGATAGTCCTGCTCCACTCTCACCACCATCAGCACATATCTTCAAAGCTATCAGCCCAAAGAAAAAAAAGCGCCACACCACCACCGGGTGGGCTCGAACCTCCACCTATCGGTTAACACACGGGTGGCGGCGGCGGCGGTGAAAGGACGTTCGCCTAATCAGCTCTTTTTGCTTACCCAGACTACCTGAAAACGGTTGCCGTGGCTACGGAATCACATCTTGACGTCACTGAGCCTGCGGAAGTGTTTACGTGTTTCCGGCGTCGACATCGTACCTGGACACACGGGTGGCGGCGGCGGCGGTGAAAGGACGTTCGCCTAATCAGCTCTTTTTGCTTACCCAGGTTGGTGTCCTGCATTTCGGCGGCCGGTGCTTTAGGGTTCCTGCCTTGTTGGAATCGTTGCGCTGGAGCCATTTATCAAAGCGGCGCTCCTTTACAACGTTCAATTCCTCATTATTAGATACCTGAAAACGGTTGCCGTGGCTACGGAATCCCATCTTGACGTCAAGACGCCTGCGGAAGTGTTTACGTGTTTCCGGCGTCGACATCGTACCTGGACACACGGGTGGCGGCGGCGGCGGTTTGAAAGGACGTTCGCATAATCAGCTCTTGCTTACCCAGGTTGGTGTCCTGCATTTCGGCGGCCGGTGCTTTAGGGTTCCTGCCTTGTTGGAATCGTTGCGCTGGAGCCATTTATCAAAGCGGCGCTCCTTTACAACGTTCAAATTTCCTCCATTATTAGACTACCTGAAAACGGTTGCCGTGGCTACGGAATCACATCTTGACGTCACTGAGCCTGCGGAAGTGTTTACGTGTTTCCGGCGTCGACATCGTACCTGGACACACGGGTGGCGGCGGCGGCGGTGAAAGGACGTTCGCCTAATCAGCTCTTTTTGCTTACCCAGGTTGGTAAATTCGCTTATTTCTCAATACCGCCTTACCGCTACCGCCGTTGCCACCGTGTTTCAGTGCTTTGCTGAGTTCTCTGTGCATAATGTGCCTTTTTCCTAATTGAATGCTCCCGAATTGAGTGCGAACTGAGTGCTACTGTGAATGCCTGGACAACGTACCATGACAAGCACGTGCCAGTCTTGTGATGAGCCCCTCCCCTGTGATGGGCGTGTCCTGAAGTGCAACGAATGTGAGTCCTCTTACCATGTTGGCAGTTGTTCTGGCTGGTCGGAGACGACATTTAAGACTAAAGGAGAGAGCGGTCGCAGGGCATGGCGATGTGCTGCTTGCCGTTCATCTAAAGCGAAAAGTGGGGAGAAAACTAGCATGGACTCTGAGTTAACCATTTGCCTGGCAGATATAACTAGGAGGCTTGATGCTTTAGCAGGGCTGCCGGCTCAGGTTGGTGAGATTAAGGTCTCAATCCAGCTGTTGTCACAAAAGTACGATGACATCTTGAACTGTCAAGCTAAGCAGGAAAAGGACATTAGTAGCTTAAACAGACGCGTTGGGAAATTAGAGGCGGACTGCACCTCAAGTGATATTCAACAACTGAAAGCTACGGTGAATGATCTCGAGTTTCGTAGTCGGAGACTAAACATAGAAGTTCACGGCATCCGGGTTACGCCAGACGAGAATTTGCTGTGTAAGTTGAATGATGTGGCCAAGATTGCTAACCTGCCAGAGCTGACTGGGAATGACATCGCCGCTATCCACAGACTTCCGGCAAAGCCAAACAAAACACCCGGAATTATAGTTCGATTTGCCCAGCAATCAATTCGTGATAAGTGGCTAGGAAGGCGGAAAGCCCTAAGAGATGCTTCGAATGTTTCGATCACTGAAAACATGACCCAGCAAAACAGAGAGCTGCTGCGCAACGCAAAAGACTGGGCACAGAACAATGGCTATCGTTTTTCATGGCACTGCAACGGCAAGATTCTCGTTAGGAAAAGAGAGGGTGATAGCGCGGTTGTCATTCGTCGTTTGGGTGACCTTGATAAGCTGTGATACTGTTACCCCGCATTGCATTGTTACTTCCTGATATTCTTTTGATACTCGTCTTAACATGTTTCCCTTAACCGCACCTATAGACCTTATTAATCTTAAAAACTTGTATGACACTTGTTGTGAAAAAAGCCTCAGTTGCGTTCATTTCAACCTTAGATCGGGAAGGAATAAACAGGATGAGCTCGAATATTTTTTAGTGAAGCACAAGTAAATTTTGACGTTGTGATGTTTTCGGAAACGTGGTTTGCTTCGGAAGATGATGTATTTACGTTTCCAACTTATAAATCATACTACATGAACCGCACAGGCAAAAGGGGTGGTGGCGTAGCTATGCTAATCTCAAGTAAAATAGACTGTGAATTGATGTCTGAATTCTCCTGCATTCTCCTCTATATGAAATACTCACTGTTAGATGTGGTACATCAGTGTTTTGTGTATGTTACCGCCCTCCATCAAATAATGTCCGTTTGTTTTTTTCTTTTTTAGACTCACTGTTAGAATTTGTGAGTGAAAAAAAATATGCCTTGATTTTAGGTGGTGACCTCAACATCAACATGTTAGCTGAGAGCAGTGTTAAATTAGAACTTGAATCAATGTTAAGCTCGCATTATTGTCAAAATGTTATAACGGCTCCTACGCGAATCACTTCACAGTCATCAACACTCTTAGATCTTTTTATAACAAACTTTGATACTTCCCTTGTTGCGGCTGGCACTTTGATTCACAATATTAGTGACCACATGCCTATATTTATGTTTGTTAACCAACTCAATAACGTACCCAAACAAGTGCGTGCAGAATTTTCCTATAGACTTATAAATCCTGAAACACTAACCCTCTTTAGAGAGCGCTTAGGCAGAACCGACTGGAACAATGTGTTCGCAGCGAGTGCCGCCAATTTGGCATACGATTTATTTATGAACAAGTTCACCGAAATATACCTTCAATGTTTTCCCCTAAAGTCATTTAAAACATTTAAAAAAGTCGGAACCTTGGGTAAATAAAGAATGCCTTAAGCTTATAAGAAAGCGGGACCAATTGTTCAAGGCATTTATTGTGAGTAAGTCCCCTGAAGCCCTCAAAGCATTTAAAAAGCACCGAAACTTTGTCACCAAACGCCTTCGTGATGAAAAGAAACTATATTATTCGAACCTGTTTAACTCAACGCAAGGGCGTACAGAAAACGTTTGGAAGGCAATTAACAGTACGCTTAATAATCCACCGGAGGAATTAACCAAAATTGTGAAAGATGGTACAGAAATTCAAGGGCCTGATTTAGCTGATGCATTTAACGACTTCTTTTTGTCAGTTGGCGGCCCTACAACCAGTAGTACTTCTTTAAAATATATGAATATTCGAAATAACCAAACAATATTTCTAGAGCCAATTTCAGAGAGTGAATTAGTAGCGACATTTTTGACACTCAGTAATAGCAAAGCCACTGACGCGGACAATATTCAGATGAAACCTGTTAAGTATGTTATTGACATACTAGCACCCTGTCTTGCCTACATTTTTAACATATGTTTGTCCACAGGACATTTCCCGCGAAACATGCAGATAGCAAAAGTGACAGTTATCTATAAAAAGGGTCCCAGAAATGACATGTCCAACTACCGCCCTATATCGATTCTACCTGTATTCTCTAAGGGTCTGGAAAAAATAATTTTGAAACGTTTGAACTCTTTTACTGACAAGTTCAACTTGATTACTTCAGCGCAGTATGGCTTCCGGAAAAATAAATCTACTGAGCTCGCGCTACTGGCACAAAAAGAATACATTCTAGAGAATTTTGAATCCCGAAATATGGTACTCGGTCTTTTTCTTGATTTCTCAAAAGCCTTTGACCTCATTAATCATAAAATTCTCCTACAAAAGTTGGACCATTACGGCATAAGAGGCGTTGCACACAAATTAATCACTTCATACTTGCAACACCGAACTCAATTCGTCGTAATTCAAGGCAAACATTCCGCAACAAAATCCATTAAAACAGGCGTCCCGCAGGGAAGCATTTTGGGACCGTTTCTCTTTATACTTTACGTTAATGAGATAGTTCGTATTGATGAATCTGCCCATTACATTATATATGCTGACGACACAAGTTTGTTTTTTTCAAGCAGATGTAGCAGCGATCTAGGTAGCCGAGCGAATAACGCACTGTCTAAAATTAACACATGGGCCCAAGAAAACTCTCTAAAACTAAACATAAAAAAAACAAAAGCTGTTTTATTTCACCCCCGCCACACACAAGTTCAGTTTCCCATCATTTCGTTAAATAATTTAGAAATTGAAGTCGTCAAAAGTTTTAAATCATTAGGCGTGTATTTTTCACAAAACATGACATGGGATGATCACGTGAACCATATTATTACTAAACTATCTCGTATAATCGGCGTCATGCGCCGTCATTGCTACTATTTTCCTGTTTCTGTAAACATGCTCATCTATAACTCGTTGTTTTCTTCATTATTGAATTATGCCTTTCTTGTATGGTCCACAACGACAACTGTAAACGTTTGCAAACTTACCATCTTGCAAAAGAAAGCTTTGCGTCTTGCCTCTAAATTACCACATCGCAGCCACACAGCAGAATTGTTTAAAAAACACTACATCATTCAGGTTGCATCAATATATGATTATAAACTAAGCCGTTTATATAAGTTCGGTTTATGTGAAAAATATGAATAACGATTGCTAGAATAGCCAGGTGTAGAGGAAAACTTGTCCTGCTTATAATGTAGCGTCAACCTGAAGTGTGGCACATATCAAAAATGTAGAACGAAATACGGAAATCAAAATGTTAAAGTTTTCAACTGCTACACTTCTAAACCGATAAGTAGGGAACTAACATTGATATATCTAGCATAATCACCAAAAAATTGCGATTAGTGGTTTAATATAATAAATGTGATCTAGCGACTACCTCGTGTGATCTTTCATTGTAATCTTTCATTGTTTCTTTTTTGAGTGCACATTGTGAAACAACGTTTAGTTTGTGGTTGTCCTTAGCCGAACGTCGTTCTTTCTGTGCTAAACCCTGTGTACTCTAGGGGTCAGGGCTTCGCACTTTTCTCACAGCTTTTACCTGCACTCCTCGAACAGTATTTTGTTGTTGCGGAATAAATTTTTCAATTTCAATTTTTCAAAGCCAATCGCACTCGCCAATTGTCGCCCAGAGACGTCGTGCCTCTACTCCCCGCCACCATCAGAACCATATCTTTCAAGCTATCAGCCTAAAGAAAAAAAAAAAGCAGCCGCACCACCACCGGGTGGGCTCGAACCTCCACCTTTCGGTTAACAGCCAATCGCGCTAGCCAATTGCGCCACGGAGACAGTCTTGCTCCACTCTCACCACCATCAGAACATATCTTCAAAGCTATCAGCCCAAAGAAAAAAAAGCACCGCACCAACCCCGGGTGGGCTCGAACCTCCACCTATCGGTTAACACACGGGTGGCGGCGGCGGCGGTGAAAGGACGTTCGCCTAATCAGCTCTTTTTGCTTACCCAGACTACCTGAAAACGGTTGCCGTGGCTACGGAATCACATCTTGACGTCACTGAGCCTGCGGAAGTGTTTACGTGTTTCCGGCGTCGACATCGTACCTGGACACACGGGTGGCGGCGGCGGCGGTGAAAGGACGTTCGCCTAATCAGCTCTTTTTGCTTACCCAGACTACCTGAAAACGGTTGCCGTGGCTACGGAATCACATCTTGACGTCACTGAGCCTGCGGAAGTGTTTACGTGTTTCCGGCGTCGACATCGTACCTGGACACACGGGTGGCGGCGGCGGCGGTGAAAGGACGTTCGCCTAATCAGCTCTTTTTGCTTACCCAGGTTGGTGTCCTGCATTTCGGCGGCCGGTGCTTTAGGGTTCCTGCCTTGTTGGAATCGTTGCGCTGGAGCCATTTATCAAAGCGGCGCTCCTTTACAACGTTCAAATTTCCTCCATTTATTAGACTACCTGAAAACGGTTGCCGTGGCTACGGAATCACATCTTGACGTCACTGAGCCTGCGGAAGTGTTTACGTGTTTCCGGCGTCGACATCGTACCTGGACACACGGGTGGCGGCGGCGGCGGTGAAAGGACGTTCGCCTAATCAGCTCTTTTTGCTTACCCAGGTTGGTAAATTCGCTTATTTCTCAATACCGCCTTACCGCCACCGCCGTTGCCACCGTGTTTCAGTGCTTTGCTGAGTTCTCTGTGCATAATGTGCCTTTTTCCTAATTGAATGCTCCCGAATTGAGTGCGAACTGAGTGCTACTGTGAATGCCTGGACAACGTACCATGACAAGCACGTGCCAGTCTTGTGATGAGCCCCTCCCCTGTGATGGGCGTGTCCTGAAGTGCAACGAATGTGAGTCCTCTTACCATGTTGGCAGTTGTTCTGGCTGGTCGGAGACGACATTTAAGACTAAAGGAGAGAGCGGTCGCAGGGCATGGCGATGTGCTGCTTGCCGTTCATCTAAAGCGAAAAGTGGGGAGAAAACTAGCATGGACTCTGAGTTAACCATTTGCCTGGCAGATATAACTAGGAGGCTTGATGCTTTAGCAGGGCTGCCGGCTCAGGTTGGTGAGATTAAGGTCTCAATCCAGCTGTTGTCACAAAAGTACGATGACATCTTGAACTGTCAAGCTAAGCAGGAAAAGGACATTAGTAGCTTAAACAGACGCGTTGGGAAATTAGAGGCGGACTGCACCTCAAGTGATATTCAACAACTGAAAGCTACGGTGAATGATCTCGAGTTTCGTAGTCGGAGACTAAACATAGAAGTTCACGGCATCCGGGTTACGCCAGACGAGAATTTGCTGTGTAAGTTGAATGATGTGGCCAAGATTGCTAACCTGCCAGAGCTGACTGGGAATGACATCGCCGCTATCCACAGACTTCCGGCAAAGCCAAACAAAACACCCGGAATTATAGTTCGATTTGCCCAGCAATCAATTCGTGATAAGTGGCTAGGAAGGCGGAAAGCCCTAAGAGATGCTTCGAATGTTTCGATCACTGAAAACATGACCCAGCAAAACAGAGAGCTGCTGCGCAACGCAAAAGACTGGGCACAGAACAATGGCTATCGTTTTTCATGGCACTGCAACGGCAAGATTCTCGTTAGGAAAAGAGAGGGTGATAGCGCGGTTGTCATTCGTCGTTTGGGTGACCTTGATAAGCTGTGATACTGTTACCCCGCATTGCATTGTTTACTTCCTGATATTCTTTTGATACTCGTCTTAACATGTTTCCCTTAACCGCACCTATAGACCTTATTAATCTTAAAAACTTGTATGACACTTGTTGTGAAAAAAGCCTCAGTTGCGTTCATTTCAACCTTAGATCGGGAAGGAATAAACAGGATGAGCTCGAATATTTTTTTAGTGAAGCACAAGTAAATTTTGACGTTGTGATGTTTTCGGAAACGTGGTTTGCTTCGGAAGATGATGTATTTACGTTTCCAACTTATAAATCATACTACATGAACCGCACAGGCAAAAGGGGTGGTGGCGTAGCTATGCTAATCTCAAGTAAAATAGACTGTGAATTGATGTCTGAATTCTCCTGCATTTCTCCTCTATATGAAATACTCACTGTTAGATGTGGTACATCAGTGTTTTGTGTATGTTACCGCCCTCCATCAAATAATGTCCGTTTGTTTTTTTCTTTTTAGACTCACTGTTAGAATTTGTGAGTGAAAAAAAATATGCCTTGATTTTAGGTGGTGACCTCAACATCAACATGTTAGCTGAGAGCAGTGTTAAATTAGAACTTGAATCAATGTTAAGCTCGCATTATTGTCAAAATGTTATAACGGCTCCTACGCGAATCACTTCACAGTCATCAACACTCTTAGATCTTTTTATAACAAACTTTGATACTTCCCTTGTTACGGCTGGCACTTTGATTCACAATATTAGTGACCACATGCCTATATTTATGTTTGTTAACCAACTCAATAACGTACCCAAACAAGTGCGTGCAGAATTTTCCTATAGACTTATAAATCCTGAAACACTAACCCTCTTTAGAGAGCGCTTAGGCAGAACCGACTGGAGCAATGTGTTCGCAGCGAGTGCCGCCAATTTGGCATACGATTTATTTATGAACAAGTTCACCGAAATATACCTTCAATGTTTTCCCCTAAAGTCATTTAAAACATTTAAAAAAAGTCGGAAACCTTGGGTAAATAAAGAATGCCTTAAGCTTATAAGAAAGCGGGACCAATTGTTCAAGGCATTTATTGTGAGTAAGTCCCCTGAAGCCCTCAAAGCATTTAAAAAGCACCGAAACTTTGTCACCAAACGCCTTCGTGATGAAAAGAAACTATATTATTCGAACCTGTTTAACTCAACGCAAGGGCGTACAGAAAACGTTTGGAAGGCAATTAACAGTACGCTTAATAATCCACCGGAGGAATTAACCAAAATTGTGAAAGATGGTACAGAAATTCAAGGGCCTGATTTAGCTGATGCATTTAACGACTTCTTTTTGTCAGTTGGCGGCCCTACAACCAGTAGTACTTCTTTAAAATATATGAATATTCGAAATAACCAAACAATATTTCTAGAGCCAATTTCAGAGAGTGAATTAGTAGCGACATTTTTGACACTCAGTAATAGCAAAGCCACTGACGCGGACAATATTCAGATGAAACCTGTTAAGTATGTTATTGACATACTAGCACCCTGTCTTGCCTACATTTTTAACATATGTTTGTCCACAGGACATTTCCCGCGAAACATGCAGATAGCAAAAGTGACAGTTATCTATAAAAAGGGTCCCAGAAATGACATGTCCAACTACCGCCCTATATCGATTCTACCTGTATTCTCTAAGGGTCTGGAAAAAATAATTTTGAAACGTTTGAACTCTTTTACTGACAAGTTCAACTTGATTACTTCAGCGCAGTATGGCTTCCGGAAAAATAAATCTACTGAGCTCGCGCTACTGGCACAAAAAGAATACATTCTAGAGAATTTTGAATCCCGAAATATGGTACTCGGTCTTTTTCTTGATTTCTCAAAAGCCTTTGACCTCATTAATCATAAAATTCTCCTACAAAAGTTGGACCATTACGGTATAAGAGGCGTTGCACACAAATTAATCACTTCATACTTGCAACACCGAACTCAATTCGTCGTAATTCAAGGCAAACATTCCGCAACAAAATCCATTAAAACAGGCGTCCCGCAGGGAAGCATTTTGGGACCGTTTCTCTTTATACTTTACGTTAATGAGATAGTTCGTATTGATGAATCTGCCCATTACATTATATATGCTGACGACACAAGTTTGTTTTTTTCAAGCAGATGTAGCAGCGATCTAGGTAGCCGAGCGAATAACGCACTGTCTAAAATTAACACATGGGCCCAAGAAAACTCTCTAAAACTAAACATAAAAAAAACAAAAGCTGTTTTATTTCACCCCCGCCACACACAAGTTCAGTTTCCCATCATTTCGTTAAATAATTTAGAAATTGAAGTCGTCAAAAGTTTTAAATCATTAGGCGTGTATTTTTCACAAAACATGACATGGGATGATCACGTGAACCATATTATTACTAAACTATCTCGTATAATCGGCGTCATGCGCCGTCATTGCTACTATTTTCCTGTTTCTGTAAACATGCTCATATATAACTCGTTGTTTTCTTCATTATTGAATTATGCCTTTCTTGTATGGTCCACAACGACAACTGTAAACGTTTGCAAACTTACCATCTTGCAAAAGAAAGCTTTGCGTCTTGCCTCTAAATTACCACATCGCAGCCACACAGCAGAATTGTTTAAAAAACACTACATCATTCAGGTTGCATCAATATATGATTATAAACTAAGCCGTTTATATAAGTTCGGTTTATTGAAAAATAATGATACGATTGCTAGAATAGCCAGGTTAGAGAAAAATTTTCCTGCTTATAATGTACGTCAACCTGAAGTGTGGCACATATCAAAATGTAGAACGAAATACGGAAATCAAATGTTAAAGTTTCAACTGCCTACACTTCTAAACCGCATAATTAGGGAACATAACATTGATATATCTAGCATATCACCAAAAAAATTGCGATTAGTGTTTATATAATAATGTGATCTAGCGACTACCTCGGTGATCTTTCATTGTAATCTTTCATTGTTTCTTTTTTTTGTGCACATTGTGAAACACTTTTATTTTGGTTGTCCTTAGCCGCACGTCTTTCTGTGCTACCCTGTGTACTAGGGGGTCAGGGCTTCTCAAGCTGTTCTCACAGCTTTTACCTGCCCTCCTCGTAACATGTATTTTGTTGTTGCGGAATAAATTTCAATTTCAATTTTTCAACAGCCAATCGCACTAGCCAATTGCGCCACAGAGACAGTCGTGCTCTACTCCCGCCACCATCAGAACATATCTTCAAAGCTATCAGCCTAAAGAAAAAAAAGCACCGCACCAACCACGGGTGGGCTCGAAACTTCAACCTTTCGGTTAACAGCCGATCGCGCTAGCCAATTGCGCCACAGAGATAGTCCTGCTCCACTCTCACCACCGTCAGAAGATTTCTCCAAAGCTATCAGCCCAAAGAAAAAAAAGCGCCACACCACCACCGGGTGGGCTCGAACATCCACCTTTCGATTAACAGCCGATCGCGCTAGCCAATTGCGCCACGGAGACAGTCCTGCTCCACTCTCCCCACCATCAGAACATATCTTCAAAGCTATCAGCATAAAGAAAAAAAAGCACCGCACCAACCCCGGGTGGGCTCGAAACTTCAACCTTTCGGTTAACAGCCGATCGCGCTAGCCAATTGCGCCACAGAGATAGTCCTGCTCCACTCTCACCACCATCAGAACATAACTTCAAAGCTATCATCCCATAAAAAAACCACCGCAACACCACCGGGTGGGCTCGAACCTCCAACCTTTCGGTTAATGGCCAAACGCGCTAGCCAATTGCACCACGGAGACAGTCCTGCTCCACTCTCACCACCATCAGAACATATCTTCAAAGCTATCGTCCCATACAAAAAAAAAGTGCCGCACCACTACCGGGTGGGATCGAACCTCCAACCTTTCGGTTAACGGCTGATTGCGCTAGCCAATTGCGCCACGGAGACACTCCTGTCCACTCTCACCACCATCAGAACATATTTTCAAAGCTATCAGCCCAAAGTAAAAAAAGCGCCGCAACACCACGGGGTGGGCTCGAAACTCCGACTTTTCTGTTAACAGCCGATCGCGCTAGCCAATTGCACCACGGAGACAGACCTGCACCACTCTCACCACCATCAGAACATATCTTCGAAACTATTAGCCCAAAAAATAAAAAGCGCCGCACCACCACCGGGTGGGCTCGAACCTCCAACCTTTATGTTAACAGCCGAACGTGCAAGCCAATTGCGCCAGGGAGACAGTCGTGCTCCAATCTCACCACCGTCAGAACATTTCTCCAAAGCTATCAGCGCAAAGCAAAAAGCAACACGCCATTCCCGGGAGGGCTCGAAACTCCAACCTTTTGGTTAACAGCCGATCGCGCTAGCCAATTGGGCCACAGACCCAGTCGTGCTCCACTCTCACCACCGTCAGAACATTTCTCCAAAGCTATCAGCGCAAAAAAAAGTGACACACCATCCCCAGGTGGGCTCGAACCTCCACCTTTCGGTTAACAGCCAATCGCGCTAGCCAATTGCGCCATAGAGATTGTCGTGCTCTACTCTCACCACCATCAGAACATATCTTCAAAGCTATCAGCGCAAAGAAAAAAGAAACACACCACTCCCGGCAGGGCTCGAACCTCCAACCTTTCAGTTAACAGCCGTCCGCCCTAGCCAATTGTGCCAAGGAGACAGTACCGCTATACTCTCACTACCATCAGAACATATCTTCAAAGCTATCAGCCCACAGGAAAAAAAGCGCCGCACCACCACCGGGTGGGCTTCAACCTCCAACCTTTCGGTTAACAGCCAATCGCGCTAGCCAACTGCGCCACGGAGACAGTCCTGCTCCACTCTCACCACCATCAGAACATATCTTCAAAGCTATCAGCCCAAAGAAAAAAAAGCGCCGCACCACCACCGGGGGTTCTCGAACCTCCACCTTTCGGTTAGCAGCCGATCGTGCTAGCCCATTGCGCCTCAGAGACAGTCGTGTTCCACCCTCACCACCATCAGAACATATCTTCAAAGCTATCAGCGCAAAGAAAAAAGCAACACACCACTCCCGGGAGGGCTCGAAACTTCAACCTTTCGATTAACATCGCGCTAGCCAATTGCGCCCCGTAGACAGTCCTGCTCTACTGTCATCACCATCAGAACATATCTTCAAAGAAATCAGCCCAAAGAAAAAAAAGCGCCGCACCACCACCAGGTGGGCTCGAAACTCCAACCTTTCGGTTAACAGCCGATCGCGCTAGCCAATTGCGCCACAGAGACAGTCGTGCTCTACTCTCACCACCATCAGAACATATCTTCAAAGCTATCGGCGCAAAGAAAAAAGCAACACACCACTCGCGGGAGGGCTCGAAACTCCAACCTTTCGATTAACAGCCGATCGCGCTAGCCAATTGCGCCACGGAGACAGTCCTGCTCCACTCTCACCACCATCAGAACATATCTTCAAAGCTATCGTCCCATAGAAAAAAAAGCGTGGCACCCCCACCAGGTGGGCTCGAACCTCCAACCTTTCGGTTAACGGCCGAACGCGCTAGCCAATTGCGCCACGGAGACGGTCCTGCTCCACTCTCACCACCATCAGAACATATCTTCAAAGCTATCGTCCCATAGAAAAAAAGCGCCGCACCACCAACCGGGGCGGCTCGAACTCCAACCTTTCGGTTAACAGCCGATCGCGCTAGCCAGTGCGCCATGGAGACAGTCCTGCTCCACTCTCACCACCAGCAGAACATATCTTCAAAGCTATTAACACAAAGAAAAAAAGCAAACAACCACTCCTGGAGGGCTCGAACCTCCAACCTTTTGGTTAACAGCCGATCGCGGAAGCCCAATTGCGCCACGGAGACAGTCCTGCTCCACTCTCACCACCATTCAGACCATATCTTCAAAGCTATCAGCCCAAAGAAAAAAAAGCACCGCACCACCACCGGTGGGCCTCCGAACCTCCAACCTTCGGTTAACAGCCATCGCGCTAGCCAATTGCGCCCACGGAGACAAGTCCGTGCTCCACTCTCACTACCATCAGACCATATCTTCAAAGCTATAGCGCAAAGAAAAAAAGCGCCGCGCCACACCGGGTGGGCTCGAACCTCCAACCTTTCGGTTAACAGCCGATCGCGCTAGCCAATTGCGCCACGGAGACAGTCCTGCTCACTCTCACCACCATCAGAACATATCTTCAAAGCTATCAGCCTAAAGAAAAAAAAGCACCGCACCAACCCCGGGTGGGCTCGAAACTTCAACCTTTCGGTTAACAGCCGATCGCGCTAGCCAATTGCGCCACGGAGACAGTCCTGCTCCACTCTCACCACCATCAGAACATATCTTCAAAGCTAGTCATCCATAGAAAAAAAAGCGCCGCACCACCACCGGGTGGGCTCGAACCTCCAACCTTTCGGTTAACGGCCGAACGCGCTAGCCAATTGCGCCATGGAGACAGTCCTGCTCCACTCTCACCACCATCAGAACATATCTTCAAAGCTATCGTCCCATAGAAAAAAAAGCGCCGCACCCCCACCGGGTGGGCTCGAACCTCCAACCTTTCGGTTAACGGCCGAACGCGCTAGCCAATTGCGCCACGGAGACAGTCGTGCTCCACTCTCACCACCAGTCAGAACATATCTTCCAAAGCTATCAGCCCAAAGAAAAAAAGCAGCCGCACCACCACCGGTGGGCTCGAAACTCCAACTTTCGGTTAACAGCCGATCGAGCTAGCCAATTGCGCCACGGAGACAGTCGTGCTCCACTCCTCACCACCGTCAGAAAATATCTTCAAAGCTACAGCCAGAAAAAAAAGCGACACACCAGCTCCCGGGTGGCTCGAACCTCCACCTTTCGGTTAACAGCCGATCGCGCTAGCCAATTGCGCCTAGGAGACAGTCCTGCTCCACTCTCACCACAATCAGAACATATCTTCAAAGCTATCAGCCTAGAAGAAAAAAGCAACACACCACTCCCGGGAGGGCTCGAACCTCCAACCTTTCGGTTAACAGCCGATCGCGCTAGCCAATTGCGCCACGGAGACAGTCCTGCTCCACTCTCACCACCATCAGACATATCTTCAAAGCTATCAGCCTAAAGAAGAAAAAGCGACCGCACCACCACCGGTGGGCTCGAAACCTCCAACCTTTCGGTTAACAGCCGATCGCGCTAGCCAACTTGCGCCACGAGACAGTCCTGCTCCACTCTCACCACCATCAGAACATATCTTCAAAGCTATCAGCCTAAAGAAAAAAAGCGAACCGCACCACCCGGGGGGTCTCGAACCTCCAACCCTTTCGTTAACAGCCGATCGTGCTAGCCAATTGCGCCACGGAGACAGTCCTGCTCCACTCTCACCACCATCAGAACATATCTTCAAAGCTATCAGCCTAAAGAAAAAAAAGCGACACCACCACTCCCGGGAGGGCTCGAACTTCAACCTTTCAGTTAAAGCGATCGCGCTAGCGAATTGCGCCCCGGAGACAGTCCGTGCTCTACTTCACCACCATCAGAACATATCTTCAAAGCCTATCAGCCCAAAGAAAAAAAGCGCCACACCACCACCAGGTGGCTCGAACTCCAACCTTTCGGTTAACAGCCGATCGCTCTAGCCAATTGCGCCACGGAGAACAGTCCTGCTCCACTCTCACCACCATCAGGAACATATCTTCAAAGCTATCAGCCCTAAAGAAAAAAAAGCAGCCGCACCACCACCGGGTGGGCTCGAACCTCCAACCTTTCGGTAACAGCCGATCGCGCTAGCCAATTGCGCCACGGAGACAGTCGTGCTCCACTCTCACCACCATCAGAACATATCTTCAAAGCTATCAGCGCAAAGAAAAAAGCAACACACCACTCCCGGGAGGGCTCGAAACTCAACCTTTCGGTTAACAGCCGATCGCGCTAGCCAATTGCGCCACGGAGACAGTCCTGCTCCACTCTCACCACCATCAGAACATATCTTCAAAGCTATCAGCCTAAAGAAAAAAAGCAACCCACCACCCCGGGTAGGGCTCGAACCTCCAACCTTTCGGTTAACAGCCGATCGCGCTAGCCAATTGCGCCACGGAGACAGTCCTGCTCCACTCTCACCACCATCAGAACATATCTTCAAAGCTATCAGCCTAAAGAAAAAAGCAACACACCACTCCCGGGAGGGCTCGAACCTCCAACCTTTCAGTAACAGCCGATCGCGCTAGCCACTTGCGCCACGGAGACAGTCCTGCTCCACTCTCACCACCATCAGAACATATCTTCAAAGCTATCAGCCTAAAGAAGAAAAAGCAACACACCACTCCCGGGAGGGCTCGAACCTCCAACCTTTCAGTTAACAGCGGATCGCGCTAGCGAATTGCGCCACGGAGACAGTCGTGCTCCACTCTCACCACCGTCAGAACATTTCTTCAGAGCTATCAGCCTAAAGGAAAAAAAGCGCCACACAACCACCGGGTGGGCTCGAACCTCCAACCTTTCGGTTAACAGCCCATCGCTCTAGCCAATTGCGTCACGGAGACAGTCGTGCTCCACTCTCACTACCATCGGAACATATCCTCAAACCTATCAGCCTAAAGAAAAAAAAGCACCGCACCAACCCCGGATGGGCTCGAAACGTCAACCTTTCGGATAACAGCCGATCGAGCTAGCCAATTGGGCCACAGAGACAGTCGTGCTCCACTCTCACCACCATCAGAACATATCTTCAAAGCTATCAGCCTAAAGAAAAATAAGCACCGCACCAACCCCGGGTGGGCTCGAACCTCCAACCATTCGGTTAACAGCCGATCGCGCTAGCCAATTGGGCCATAGAGACAGTCCTGCTCCACTCTCACCACCATCAGAACAAATCTTCAAAGCTATCAGCGCAAAGAAAAGTGCAACACACCACTCCCGGGAGGGCTCGAAACTCCAACCTTCCGGTTACCAGCCGCGCTAGCCAATTGCGCCACGGAGACAGTCCTGTCCACTCTCACCACCATCAGAACATATCTTCAAAGCTATCAGCCCAAAGTAAAAAAAGCGCTGCAACACCACGGGGTGGGCTCAAAACTCCAACCTTTCTGTTAACAGCCGATCGCGCTAGCCAGTTGCGTCACGGAGACAGTCGTGCTCCACTCTCACCACCGTCAGAACATTTCTCCAAAGCTATCAGCGCAAAGAAAAAAGCAACACGCTACCACCGGTGGGCTCGAACCTCCAACCCTTCGGTTAACAGCCCATCGCGCTAGCCAATGGCGCCACGGAGATAGTCCTGCTCCACTCTCACCACCATCAGCACATATCTTCAAAGCTATCAGCCCAAAGAAAAAAAAGCACCGCACCACCACCGGGTGGGCTCGAACCTCCACCTTTCGGTTAACAGCCAATCGCGCTAGCCAATTGCGCCACAGAGACAGTCGTGCTCTACACTCACCACCATCAGAACATATCTTCAAAGCTATCGGCGCAAAGAAAAAAGCAACACACCACTCGCGGGAGGGCTCGAAACTCCAACCTTTCGATTAACAGCCGATCGCGCTAGCCAATCGCGCCACGGAGACAGTCCTGCTCCACTCTCCCCACCATCAGAACATATCTTCAAAGCTATCAGCCTAAAGAAAATAAAGCACCGCACCAACCCCGGGTGGCTCGAAACTCAACCTTTCGGTTAACAGCCGATCGCGCTAGCCAATTGCGCCACGGAGACAGTCGCTGCTCCACTCTCACCACCGATCAGAACTATTCTTCAAAGCTATCAGCCCAAAGAAAAAAAAAGCGCCGCACACCACACCGGGTGGGGCTCGAACCTCCAACCTTTCGGTTACAGCCATCGCGCTAGCCAATTGCGCCACGGAGACAGTCCTGCTCCACTCTCACCACCATCAGAACATATCTTCAAAGCTATCAGCCCAAAGAAAAAAAGCGCCACCCCACCACCGGGTGGGCTCGAACCTCCCACCTTTCGGTTAACAGCCGAATCGCGCTAGCCAATTGCGCCCACGGAGACAGTCGTGCTCCACTCTCACCACCATCAGAACATTATCTTCAAAGCTATCAGCCAAAGAAAAAAAGCCGACACCACCACCGGGTAGGGCTCGAACCTCCAACCTTTCGGTTAACAGCCGATCGCGCTAGCCAATTGCGCCACGGAGACAGTCCTGCTCCACTCTCCCCACCATCAGAACATATCTTCAAAGCTATCAGCCTAAAGAAAATAAAGCACCGCACCAACCCCGGGTGGGCTCGAAACTTCAACCTTTCGGTTAACAGCCGATCGCGCTAGCTAATTGGGCCACAGAGACAGTCGTGCTCCACTCTCACCACCGTCAAAAAATTTCTCCAAAGCTAACAGCGAAAAAAAAGCGACACACCGTCCCGGGGTGGGCTCGAACCTCCAACCTTTCGGTTAACAGCCGATCGCGCTAGCCAATTGGGCCATGGAGACAGTCGTGCTCCACTCTCACTACCATCGGAACATATCCTCAAAGCTATCAGCCTAAAGAAAAAAAAGCAACACACCACTCCCAGGAGGGCTCGAAACTCCAACCTTTCGATTAACAGCGGATCGCCCTAGCCAATTGCGCCACGGAGACAGTCCTGTTCTACTCTCATCACCATCGGAACATATCTTTAAAGAAATCAGCCCAAAGAAAAGAAAAGCGCAGCACACCACCGGGTGGGCTCGAACCTCAACCTTTCGGTTAACAGCCGATCGCGCTAGCCAATTGCGCCACGGAGACAGTCCTGCTCCACTCTCACGACCATCAGAACATATCTTCAAAGCTATCAGCCTAAAGAAGAAAAAGCAACACACCACTCCCGGGAGGGCTCGAACCTCCAACCTTTCAGTTAACAGCCGATCGCGCTAGCCAATTGGGCCATGGAGACAGTCCTGCTCCACTCTCACCACAATCAAAACATATCTTCAAAGCTATCAGCCTAAAGAAGAAAAGAGCAACACACCACTTCCCGAGGAGTCTCGACCTCCAACCCTTTCAGTTAACAGCCGATCCGCGCTAGCCACATTGCCGCCACGGAGGAACCAGTCCCTGCTTCCACTCTCACCCAGCCTCACAGAACATATCTTCAAAGCTATCAGCCTAAGGACCAGAAAAAAGCAACACACACTTCCCGGGAGGGCTCGACCCTCCAACCTTTCAGTTAACAGCTGATTCGCGCTAGCCAATTGCGCCACGGAGACAGTCCGTGCTCCACTCTCACCACCATCAGAACATATCTTCAAAGCTATCAGCCGCAAGAAAAAAGCACCGCAACAAACCACGGGTGGGCTCGAAACTCCAACCTTTCTGGTTAACAGCCGATCGCGCTAGCCAATTGCGCCACGGAGACAGTCCTGCTCCACTCTCACCACCCATCAGAACAGATCTTCAAAGCTATCAGCCCAAAGAAAAAAGCGCCGCACCACACCGGGTGGGCTCGAAACTCCACCTTTCTGTTAACAGCCATCGCGCTAGCAATTGCGCCATGGAGACAGTCTGCTCCACTCCTCACCACCATCAGAACATATCTTCAAAGCTATCAGTCCCAAAGAAAGAAAAAGCGCGCACACCCACCACGTTGGGCTCGAACCTCCAACCTTTCTGTTAACAGCCGATCGCGCTAGCCAACTTGCGCCACGGAGACAGTCGTGCTCCACTCTCACCACCATCAGAACATCTTCTCCAAAGCTATCAGCCTAAAGAAAAAAAAGCAACACCACCACCGGGGGGCTCGAACCTCCAACCTTTCGGTTAACAGCCGATCGCGCTAGCCAATTGCGCCACGGAGACAGTCGTGCTCCACTCTCACCACCATCAACATATCTTCAAAGCTATCAGCCCAAAGAAAAAAGCAACGCACCACCACCGGGGGGCTCGAACCTCCACCTTTCGGTTAACAGCCGATCGCGCTAGCCAATTGCGCCTACGGAGACAGTACTGCTCCACTCTCACCACCATCAGAACATATCTTCAAAGCTATCAGCGCAAAGAAAAAAAGCAACACACCACTCCCGGGAGGGCTCGAACCTCCAACCTTCGGTTAACAGCCGATCGCGCTAGCCAATTGCGCCACGTAGACAGTCCTGCCTCCACTCTCACACCATCAGAACATATCTTCAAAAGGCTATCAGCCACAGAAAAAAGCAACACACCACTCCCGGGAGTGCTCGAAACTCCAACCTTTCGGTTAACAGCCGATCGCGCTAGCCAATTGGGCCTACAGAGACCAGTTCGTGCTCCACTCCTCACCACCATCAGAAACTATCTTCAAGAGCTATCCAGCCTAAAGAAAAAATACGCACCGCACCACACCGAGTGGGCTTCGAACCTCCAACCTTTTCTGTTAACAGCCGAATTCGCGCTAACCAATGGGGAATGGAGACAGTCCTGCTCCACTCTCACCACCATTCAGAAACATATCTTCAAGCTCTCAGCGCTAAGAAAAGTGCAACACACCACTCCCGGGAGGGCTCGAACCTCCCACCTTTCCGGTTACCAGCCGCTGTTCTAGCCAATTAGCGCCCCGGAGACAGTCGTGCCTTACACTCTCACCACCATCAGAACCATATCTTTCAAAGCTATCAGGCCAAAGATAAAAAGCGGCCGCACCACCCACTCGCGGGTGGGCTCGAACCTCCAACCTGTTTCGATTAACAGCCTGATCGCGCTAGCCACTTGCGCCCACTGGAGGACAGTCCTGCTCCACTCTCACCACCATCAGAACATATCCTTCAAAGCTATCAGCCAAAGAAAAAAAAGCGCCGCACCACCACGGGTGGGCTCGAAACCTCCAGACTTTCGGTTAACAGCCGATTCGCGCTAGCCAATTGCGCCAGGAGACAGTCGTGCCCACTCTCACACCCATCAGAACATATCTTCAAAGCTATCAGCGCAAAGAAAAAAGAAACACACCACTCCGGGAGGGCTCGAACCTCCAACCTTTCGGTTAAACAGCCGATCGCGCTAGCCAATTGCGCCACGAGACAGTCCTGCTCCACTCTCACACCATCAGAACATATCTTCAAAGCTATCAGCGCAAAGAAAAAAAGCAACCACCACTCACCGGATGGGCTCGAAACCTCCAACCTTCGTTAACAGCCCGATCGCGCTAGCCACTGCGCCACGGAGACAGTCCTGCTCCACTCTCACCACCATCAGAACATATCTTCAAAGCTATCAGCCCAAAGTAAAAAAGCAACACAACACTCGCGGGGGGGCTCGAACCTCCAACCTTTCGGTTAACAGGCGATCGCGCTAGCCAATTGCGCCACGGAGACAGTCGTGCTCCGCTCTCACCACCGTCAGAACATTTCTTCAGAGCTATCCGCCCAAAGAAAAAAAAAGCGCCACACCACCACCAGGTGGGCTCGAACCTCCAGCCTTTCAGTTAACAGCCCACCGCGCTAGCCAATTGTGCCAAGGAGACAGTACTGCTATACTCTCACTACCATCAGAACATATCTTCAAAGCTATCAGCCCACAGAAAAAAAAGCGCCTCACCACCACCGGGTGGGCTCGAAACTCCAACCTTTCGGTTAACAGCCAATCGCGCTAGCCAATTGCGCCACGGAGACAGTCGTGCTCCACTCTCACTACCGTCAGAACATTTCTCCAAAGCTATCAGCGCAAAGAAAAAAAAGCGACACACCGTCCCCGGGTGGGCTCAAACCTCCAACCTTTTGGTTAACAGCCGATCGCGCTAGCCAATTGCGCCACAGAGACAGTCGTGCTCCACTCTCACTACCATCAGAACATATCTTCAAAGCTATCAGCCCAAAGAAAAAAAAGCGCCGCACCACCACCGGGTGGGCTCGAACCTCCAACCTTTCAGTTAACAGCCCACCGCGCTAGCCAATTGTGTCAAGGAGACAGTACTGCTATACTCTCACTACCATCAGAACATATCTTCAAGCTATCAGCCCAAAGAAAAAAAAAGCACCGCACCAACCCCGGGTGGGCTCGAAACTCCAACCTTTCGGTTAACAGCCGAACGCGCTAGCCAATTGCGCCACGGAGACAGTCGTGCTCCACTCTCACCACCGTCAGAACATTTCTCCAAAGCTATCAGCGCAAAGAAAAAAGCAACACACCATTCCCGGGAGGGCTCGAACCTCCAACCTTTCAGTTAACAGCCGATCGCGCTAGCCAATTGCGCCACGGAGACAGTCCTGCTCCACTCTCACCACCATCAGAACATATCTTCAAAGCTATCAGCCTAAAGAAGAAAAAGCAACACACCACTCCCGGGAGGGCTCGAACCTCCAACCTTTCAGTTAACAGCGGATCGCGCTAGCGAATTGCGCCACGGAGACAGTCGTGCTCCACTCTCACCACCGTCAGAACATTTCTTCAGAGCTATCAGCCTAAAGGAAAAAAAGCGCCACACCACCACCGGGTGGGCTCGAACCTCCAACCTTTCGGTTAACAGCCCATCGCTCTAGCCAATTGCGCCACGGAGACAGTCGTGCTCCACTCTCACTACCATCGGAACATATCCTCAAAGCTATCAGCCTAAAGAAAAAAAAGCACCGCACCAACCCCGGGTGGGCTCGAAACTTCAACCTTTCGGATAACAGCCGATCGCGCTAGCCGATTGCGCCACGGAGACAGTCGTGCTCCACTCTCACCACCGTCAGAAAATTTCTCCAAAGCTATCAGCGCAAAGAAAAAAGCAACACGCCCCACTCGGGAGGGCTCGAAACTCCAACCTTTTGGTTAACAGCCGATCGAGCTAGCCAATTGGGCCACGGAGACAGTCCTGCCCACTCTCACGACCATCAGAACATATCTTCAAAGCTATCAGCCTAAGACGAAAAAGGCAACACACCACTCCCGGGAGGGCTCGAACCTCCAACCTTTTGGTTAACAGCCGATCGAGCTAGCCAATTGGGCCACAGAGACAGTCGTGCTCCACTCTCACCACCATCAGAACATATCTTCAAAGCTATCAGCCTAAAGAAAAATAAGCACCGCACCAACCCCGGGTGGGCTCGAACCTCCAACCTTTCGGTTAACAGCCGATCGCGCTAGCTAATTGGGCCATGGAGACAGTCCTGCTCCACTCTCACCACCATCAGAACAAATCTTCAAAGCTATCAGCGCAAAGAAAAGTGCAACACACCACTCCCGGGAGGGCTCGAAACTCCAACCTTCCGGTTACCAGCCGCGCTAGCCAATTGCGCCACGGAGACAGTCCTGTCCACTCTCACCACCATCAGAACATATCTTCAAAGCTATCAGCCCAAAGTAAAAAAAGCGCTGCAACACCACGGGGTGGGCTCAAAACTCCAACCTTTCTGTTAACAGCCGATCGCGCTAGCCAGTTGCGTCACGGAGACAGTCGTGCTCCACTCTCACCACCGTCAGAACATTTCTCCAAAGCTATCAGCGCAAAGAAAAAAAAGCGCCGCACTACCACCGGGTGGGCTCGAACCTCCAACCCTTCGGTTAACAGCCCATCGCGCTAGCCAATTGCGCCACAGAGATTGTCGTGCTCTACTCTCACCACCATCAGAACATATCTTCAAAGCTATCAGCCCAAAGAAAAAAGCACCGCACCACCACTGGGTGGGCTCGAACCTCCACCTTTCGGTTAACAGCCAATCGCGCTAGCCAATTGCGCCACAGAGACAGTCGTGCTCTACACTCACCACCATCAGAACATATCTTCAAAGCTATCGGCGCAAAGAAAAAAGCAACACACCCCACTCCGGGGGGCTCGAAACTCCAACCTTTCGGTAACAGCCGAACGCGCTAGCCAATTGCGCCACGGAGACAGTCCTGCTCCCTCTCACCACCATCAGAACATATCTTCAAAGCTATCCGCCCAAGAAAAAAAAGCACCGCACCACCACCGGGTGGGCTCGAACTCCACCTTTCGGTTAACAGCGATCGCGCTAGCCAATTGCGCCACGGAGACAGTCCTGCTCCACTCTCACCACCATCAGAACATATCTTCAAAGCTATCAGCCCCATAGACAAAAAAAGCAGCCGCACCCCCACCGGTGGGGCTCGAACCTCCAACCTTTCGGTTAACAGCGATCGCGCTAGCCAATTGCGCCACGGAGGACAGTCGTGCTCACTCTCACCACCATCAGAACATATCTTCAAAGCTATCAGCGCAAAGAAAAAAGCAACACCCACTCCGGGAGGGCTCGAAACTCCAACCTTTTGGTTAACAGCCGATCGCGCTAGCCAATTGCGCCACGGAGACAGTCCTGCTCCACTCTCCCCACCATCAGAACATATCTTCAAAGCTATCAGCCTAAAGAAAAAAAGCACCGCACCAACCCCGGGTGGGCTCGAAACTTCAACCTTTCGGTTAACAGCCGATCGCGCTAGCTAATTGCGCCACGGAGACAGTGCTGCTCCACTCTCACCACCATCAGAACATATCTTCAAAGCTATCATCCCATAGAAAAAAAAGCGCCGCACCACCACCGGGTGGGCTCGAACCTCCAACCTTTCGGTTAACGGCCGAACGCGCTAGCCAATTGCGCCACGGAGACAGCCGTGCTCCACTCACACCACCGTCAGAACATTTCTCCAAAGCTATCAGCGCAAAGAAAAAAGCAACACGCCACTCCCGGGAGGGCTCGAAACTCCAACCTTTTGGTTAACAGCCGATTGAGCTAGCGAATTGGGCCACAGAGACAGTCGTGCTCCACTCTCACCACCGTTAAAAAATTTCTCCAAAGCTAACAGCGAAAAAAAAGCGACACACTGTCCCGGGGTGGGCTCGAACCTCCAACCTTTCGGTTAACAGCCGATCGCGCTAGCCAATTGGGCCATGGAGACAGTCCTGCTCCACTCTCACCACAATCAAAACATATCTTCAAAGCTATCAGCCTACAGAAGAAAAAGCAACACACCACTCCCGGGAGGGCTCGAACATCAAACCTTTCAGATAACAGCCGATCGCGCCAGCCAATTGCGCCACGGAGACAGTCCTGCTCCACTCTCACCACCACCAGAACATATCTTCAAAGCTATCAGCCTAAAGAAGAAAAAGCAACACACCACTCCCGGGAGGGCTCGAACCTCCAACCTTTCAGTTAATGGCGGATCGCGCTAGCGAATTGCGCCACGGAGACAGTCGTGCTCCACTCTCACCACCGTCAGAACATTTTTTCAAAGCTATCAGCCTAAAGGAAAAAAAGCGCCACACCACCACCGGGTGGGCTCGAACCTCCAACCTTTCGGTTAACAGCCATCGCTCTA
>NW_023608465.1:0-26761 GCF_013339725.1 Rhipicephalus microplus | reverse complement strand
GTGTCAAGTGCAAGCATCAGAAGAACGTTTATAGTTCGTGAAATAGGGCTTTACAGACAAATGGGGGAGCAAGAAGTATGTACCTCTTGGGCCCACGGGTGACTAGCCATATGGTCATATAATAAGCGATGATAGGAGCACTGTACTTGGCACACAGTTTATGAAATGGTGACTTTGCGACATATTTTGTGTTTGACGGTCTTGATAACCTTTGATTTCTCGGATACGTAATCATCTTGCAATTTACCTGAGACTAATATATCTACCTGCTGTATACAAACTGCCACACGCGCTTGATTTTTTTTCATTTTTGCGTACCCAGCGAATGCTTTGCGCCCGCAGCACCGGAATGTCAAGTGTACCCGATTATTTCAAAATATGCTGGGAAGCTTGAGCACGCAAAGGGGACAAAGCGATTTCTTATTTGACGAACGCATCCACCACCGATAAAGCCGGAATATTACATGTCACGCCTATAAATACATGTGAGGCGCCCTACTACTCATCAGCTAACGAACCGCCAACTGTGTGGTAATCGCTATATGAGCAATAACTGCCGGGGTTCAACGTCTAAAAACGACCATTTGATGATGACAGACACCGTAGTGGATCGCTCCGGAAATTTAAACACCCCGGGTTCTCTAACAGGCACCTAAACCTGTCAGCATATGGAACTATGGAAAAAGCGGCCGCCGCAGTCGGGATTCCAACCCGCGACGTTCGAGTTTCCAGTGGAGCACCATAACCACTGTACCACCACTGTATCACCACTGTACCACCGTTGTACCACCGCTGTACCACCGTAGTACCACCGTAGTTTGGGACTGCCGCTATCAGTGTAAACCACGTCTTGCTAGTACTTCGACTTTTCGTTCTTGGGCCCAAGTTCACCCACATGAAAGTTTTATCTTGTACAGCCCGTGGGCTGTTTCTTCACCTGTCGCGAGCACGTGATGATAACAAGAATAATCTCATACAACGTGGCTTTCAACCATGTTTATTCAATCCCGTTAATATATTCTGCGCTACAAAGAACTAACAACTAAACATCCAATCTTTTGTGGGCGTAAAATTGTCGACATTGAAAAGCCGGCATAATAAGCGTGTGGTTTGGCTCTCTGCGTTTGCTACCTGTCTGCGTTGGAAAGGAAAAATCGGCATGAACAGCCGCTACCTTCTTTGCGATTTTATTGTGTAAAGAACTTTACTTTCGACACTGTTCTGCAATAAGTGGCGATCACGCATTCTCTGTGGTCGATAATTAGTCTCATTAATTGTTAATTTATTATGTTCGAAAAGATTTCTTGTTCGCATAATGGCTACTCGACGTAAAGTGATTAATTACGCTTCCAGACATCAGCCGGTTATTGTGAACGGTTACTCCGCTTGATATAAGCATCCATGGAAAATTGATGCTCTAGCGTCAAAAAATAAGCCGGAAGGTATTGAGTAGAGCCACGACATGTCTTTCATCTTTTCGCTAAACACGGTGGTCAGCACTTAAAATCTCATTATAGCGTAGACGCCCAACTTGTCGCTCATCTTTAAAGTGAAAATAGAAATACACTCCCTGTTTCAAAAGCCAGGGGATTACCTGCCTGCTTCGAGAGCAGGCGTGTTCGCTAATGCAAGAATAAGTCAATACATAGGCCCGAAAACACCGTTGACTACGTTGGGACAAGAAAGCACAATCCCTTCTTGATAAAAAAAAAATTAGTAATTTCTTTTTTGATGAATAATTTCACCAAAAAAGCTCATACTTTGGTTTAGCCAATGATGTACGCCGAAGAATCAGCCAGAATATCCAAAAAGAAATTGCGAAATGTCAGATAAATATGAATAAATATTCTAAGAACCTCATCGTGCTAATGATATTCTACGGCTCTCGGCCCACAAGCACGTTCGTCATCTGGGAAGATAAGGGCTGCAGCCTAACGTCAAAGGTTCATCGTATTGAAGAACATAGCAATAAAACATAAATGTAAAGCGAACCTAGAAGCCACTTGAGAAAAACGTATTTTAGAATGCTGTAATATTTTTAATCGTGCTCCTAGCATGCGAGATATCCGCCAAAGCTTGACTTGTAAATGAGGCATGGGACAAGCTGCTGCCAACACTCGCTGTTATTTAGAAGACATGCTGATATTCGGGGCTAGTAAGGTAAAGACAGTGAGGTTTCGGCCACCTTTACAGAAGTCATTTGCATAGTGCGTCGAATTCAGGCGCTATTTACAGGTGCTACGATTTTGGTAAGTCAACACAGATATTTCCAGTTTTCTAAGTAAATACATAACGACGTTTTATTTTTTGTTGTGAACTCGCTGGTAATTAGGACTCTTTTACCGAAGAGTGTTGAGCCAAATTTGGCATACAAGGGAACTCATAGAGAATTCGCGCATTTATTTTTTTTTTTTTTGCGTTTGCATTCCGCACATGCTATGTTTTTTCTGGGCTCAAGGCGAGAATGGCTCTTATAGTATGATATATAACTGCCTGCATTACTTCACACGCGGTTCTAAAATACAAGAAATTTTTCGCTGAAACCAACCTATTTCACTGAGTAGAGAACCAATTTAGAGAAAGTAAACTGCAGCCTTCACAATGGTACGCAAGATAAGCAGTCGTAGAACATTCAACTGTGGAAGGCACCCAATAGATGGCACTGCGTAAATAGTAATCAAAAAACAAAGTTTGTTGGGTTTTTTTTTTTTGGTAGGAAATATTTGCAGATCCCACATAACTGGGAGTCTACGTTATGCGAAGCATGCGGAGGGAAGGTGACGGTGTTGCACATTTTTTGATTGAGCAGCACGTCATAAAATTACACTAAATATATGTACAAATGTTGCATCCATTGACATATGTTGAAGAGTTACAGATGTTTATATAGCCAGTTGTTTGCACTCTCGCAACGATGCCAACGGGAACATAAGTTAGCAACACCAGAAGCTGATCTGAAGCGCTGATGCTCGCGAGGATGCTGGCCCTAAACACTGCTACATAAATCAACCTCAGCGCATGGCAACTAACCACAATTGACGTTCACCCGACGTGGCGGCTGTATCAAAGCAGTACATAAGTAATGTTAATAAAATAGGGCAGGCAGCACTGCAACCACTATTGCTGTTTCACGACGATTGGCATCTATTTGAAAAGTAGTTGCGAATTCAGGCGTAGCTCTGTGGTAAAATGCTTCATTGCCACGCAGAAGAATTGCGTGGCCCTGAGACGGGCGCGCACGCCCTTCTCAGAGATAATAATGTGTAGAGCGCAAAGTGACGGGTAAGTGCCGCCACCGTTGGAAACACTCGCTTCTTCGTGCAAGCATTGCATGGTCAGCGCAGCGTGATAAGCGCTACGCTCCTTAGAATTACTTATGTATGTCTTTTCTAGTACAAGACGAACATGCAGAATATATGTGTTGTTACGGTGCTTCAGATATGCACAATATTCTATAATTGACAATCGCACTCGTATGAACACTGATTCTTGAGCAAGATTGGTGGCGCTGCGGATGGGTTTGGTCGTTCGGGGTATCGACTGTGCCGTTTTGAGTACCCAGTTCATGAATTAGTGGACAAACAGACATGTGTACAGACAGACAGACGGAGAGACAGACAGACAGACAGACAGACAGACAGACAGACAGACGAACGTTTTTGCGCAGAAGGTTCATAAGAAAGACTATCATTTAAATGTGCGAGATGGCGCTCATGTCTCACGTGTTACGTGACTTGATGCGCACGTTCACCTCCAATGCAAGGTCGAGGCACTCTAACGCAGCGCCTTCGGAATACCATTCACCAATTTTCTTGCGCAGAACATCAAACAAATGTTTTGTTCACTCTCCCACACGCAAGGCTATCGTATTCCGACGACATTTGCAGATTACATGTAGATACGCGGCCAATTTTTTTATCCTATACTTCTGTAATCGAATCGTATTGATATGGCCACGCGCACGAATATTTAACAATAAGGCTTAAAACTCAATTTGCAGGGATTACTAGCAATTTATTAATAAACTAACTACTCGAGTCACCACTAGTCACTTACCAACTAGGTAGTAATTTTAACATCACAACGACTTAGTGCTTTTACCCAGCCTGGTTCTATTTCGGCTAGGGTTTGTTACGAGCCCAATAAGGTATACATAGTGCCTTTCACTATAGGTTACTTTTACTAGCTGCGTTTACTAGCTCATTAGTGGATTCTGTGACAAGTAACGGGCTAGTACTTAGTGAATATACCAACTTGTTTTTAGAGTGTAAATACGCTGCACTTGAGTGCGCGTGCGCGTGCGCGTGCGCGCGCGCATGTGTGTGTGTGTATGTGTGTTTGTGTGTGTGTAACAAAACACATTAATAAGTACGCACTTAGTAGTTGAAGGGTGCACTAGGGGTGGGATTTCGCTATCGCGTTCAACTCTTAATGACGAAGCTTAAGGGTCCCCGTGTTTGTTTGTTTTTTTTCACCCCCGATCGGCGATGGGTGGAACCTGAGACTTTCCGAGGCCTGCTAATTTGAATAAGAACGTCTAGCTAACTTGAGACTTAACAAAGATGTCCTATGCTGGGTCTTTTTTTTTTCTTTGTACTAAATTTGCAACAAGAAACAGCAATGCTGGGCAGTAGCGATGCCCTGTACGCTGGCTGAATATCTCACAACAGAAACTTGAATGACGGGACTCGCCCTCTCCGGCTTGAGAATACGTGAGCTGACCACATTTTTTTCTTAGCGGCATCTATCGTATATGAAGAAACCAGGAGCTGGCTATTTTGTAGAGCACACTTGTTGCCAAAAACTGCCTGCTTCAAACTGTCGATGCAGTATACAATAGTAACCTAATGCTACCCGCAGCTCTCGAATTGTAGCGATGGCTACAGAGACGCTTTATCTTCCACAAAGAAATTAGTATATGCTTGAGAGTTAGTAGTGCGACAACGTAGTTCTGCTAGTAACTTCAATGTGTGATGTTCAATAACTTGCCCAATCGGTTTTGACTAGATCAAGAAATATTTCTCCAAATACCCGTAATATACCCCCTGTGCAGCTTTAATTGATACATGACCCTCTAACATTGGGGTGTCACTCGACTCAAACTTTGTACTACGCCTATTATTTGTTTGTGCGCATATTGCATATTGCCCTTTATATAGAACAAGGTGTCAAAATATTTCCCTCTACTTCGCGTTCATACCCTCGAGTTGTGTTTCTCCAGTCATACTCCATGTCACCTGAATTGCACCATGAAGAAGCGAAGCAGCGGAGCAAGGGAACTGGAATATACAGCTCCATAGAGGTACTCCCGCTGTTAACTTTCCAAGAAAGGGACCTGCCACGATGGTATAGTGGCTAACGCACTCGACTGCTGACTCGCAAGTCGTGGAATCGGATTCCGGCCATGGCGACCGCCTTTTCGATGGAGGCAAAACTGCTTAAGGCTCGTATGCTTAGATTTAGCAGCCCGTTAAGAACCCCAGGGGGCTGAAATTTCCGAAGCACTCCACTGCAGCCTCTTTTCTGATCATATTGTGGTTTGGGAACGTAAAGCCCCTTTACCAATAATATCACTCCAAGAAAGAAATGCTCGCTAGAGGGAGCAACTGTACATGCTAAATTTTAAGGACGATAGTCTTTCGTGAGCACCTTCGTAGCCAAAATTTTGGTCTGTCAGTCTTACTGTCTATACAATTGTCTGTTTGTCCATGGTAACGATCCATTTAAAGCACCAAACGTTATTACAGTGCACCTATATACTATCACTTGACGGTATCTCTAAGGGCCAACCCCATCCGCAGCGCCCACCAATAATGCTCAAGTTTTGGCGTTTACACTTGCGCGATAGTAAATTAAAAAGTAATTCTTGCGCATACCTGACGCACCATAACAACTCGTCGTTGTTTCGTATGTGCGCCTTTATACTAGAGAAGGCACACACAAGTAATTCTAAGGAAAGTAGTGTTTATCACACTGCGCTGACAATGCAACGCGGAGCTCCAAAAGGCTATAGTGTTTCCAACGCTTTGCCAAGACGACATGGTGGTGGCACCTGCCCGCCGCTTTGCGTTCCACTCTTTCACTTTCACTTCACTTTTATTCCTTAAAGACCCCACCAGGGGGTATTACATAAGGAGTGGGTTACAATACATACAACAGGTTCAACACTTTATTATATGATATAATGTGATGTGATCGCTTCAATGAAGGGACTAGGGCCTATCCATTATTACACGGAAAAAACGAGCCCTTAGGTATACACCTCTTTCCCTTATTCATTAACGAGGGTCTCGTACTGGCAGACTAGGTGTCATTAGGTTGTATACGAGGGACTAATGGTCAGCTGCCCGCTCGTAATAAATTCACGTGCTACGTGACGCCACACATGCGCATAAAAGGGTGTTTCACACTCGCCGCTTGGCTTACAAATGGCGCTGACTGACACTCCCACTTCTAAATTCACATATAAACTCAAAAAAGTGGACAGAGGGAAGGCCGATGTGATAGATTAGTGGCTAGAGCATCGAACGCGTTATACGAAGGTCGTAGGTTCGATTCCTGCTCAAGGCTGGTTATTTTTTCACCCACTTTTCTTTCTTCTTATTTACATTCCATTTGTTTCAATAACTTCCCCTATACATTCCTTGGCATTATTGTCGCTTAGATCTCATTATTATATATGTATATATATATATATATATATTTAAATATATATAATGGTGTGTTTTAATTTTATAGAACAAAGATTGAATTGCCATTCACTTTTTCAAGGCGACACCAACCTCACAAAAAATTTCGAACCTAAGAGGATCACACACTCTCCCAATGAACCCTAAACGTTAGCCACTAACTGCCGTTTGAGCTTACCGCAATACTTAGGCAAGTTAGCTAACACTGTGTATACAGGCATTATCATGATGTTGCCTCGTTCTTTTAAAAGGGGGTTACACCATACCACAAAACCTTCTCTAACTCCATTGCATACGTAGCGCTATAAATTATGCTGTCTCATTACACTACTGTGTTACTTTCTCCCTCTGCCATATTACTCTCCTATTGTGCTATTAGAAAGTAGTTCTCATCAATACTGCGTCTAAAAAAAGATCAAGCACACAGGTTCACACTTCCTTCGTCACCCTCCGGTGCGTGATTTTTCCTTTACAACTCACCCCTGTAATGCTGTCAGCGCATGAGAGTACAAAAAAATAAATCAATAAATAAACTGACTGACATTTTCTTACAATGAGCTACGGTTAAAAAATGCCTTATAATACTGCCGGTCAAAAAAAAAAAAAAAGCTGCTGACGCCCATCGTTAAGAGTTTTTTTTTATGTTTCGATATTCTAGGACGCACTTCGTCCATGAACTTTGGAATCCGCCATTTTTCTGTTTTTCTTTTTTGCCTTATCTTCCGTATCCGCACTTCCTGTGATTACGTTTTCCGAAAGAGGTGATCGCACACATCCGGTTTTGCATAATAGCAGTTTCTCGGCTGGGTTCTCTCTTTCCCCACCGTTCTTCCTGGTTTCATTTCCCCGTGAGGATCAACCTCGCGCTTTCTATTTCCGGGCTCCGATGATTTCACCTGCAACGCAATCAGCTCCCCACTGCATTTTAAATTCCCAGCACGCTTGTCAAGTTAGAACCAGCGTCCATGGCACTGGTTTGAACTCCTGCTCATATAAAAACTCCTTCCCATTGGAAGCTCGGAATGTCGCTTCAAGAAGGGGACCTGTGTGTAAAAACGACTTATAGGTACTCTCATTGAAGCTTTCTACGTTTATTATTCAATAATCGAACGTCGTAAAGAGGAAGAGGAAGTCAGAAAGAAAAAAAATAGCTCATTTTAATGCTCATGATCTATTGGGTTATCCACGATTCCGAGGAAGGAGAGCGTGGAAATACGAGCTGCAACAACAGCGCACCAATGAAAGGCCTTCCACACGCTGATAGACTCTAATTTTTATACACTAAGAGTTATTGTAGTACTGTTCCGCGACGCTAGGTGAAGCACATGAACAAAAAAAAAACATCACAACATATCGAAGGTTTTTTCACTGAACTCAGTGATCGCGTAACTTCGCGAATGGCATATCAATGGAAGTCCGCCACTTTTCACTAATCAGCTTATAAATTGATAAGTCTTTGTGAAAATACGTGCAACGTATGTAGATGCAATGCCACAAGAAGGCTATACGTAAACGTTTCCATTAAATAGCAAAAACACATCTGCAGACGCATACCATGTAATCAAACAATAGTATCCATGAAAAATCGGACTTTTTTTTAGTGGATGCTTGATATACGGGTTAGTTTGGCGAAAAATAGCCAGCAATATATTTATTGAGCGCACCCCACTTTTGGTATTACGTTCACATAAAAAGGTGAAACGTTCAAGAACAAACAAACAGCGCATGGCGATAGCGTAACAATTTTACTAGGCATGTCCTTTTTAAGACGACAGTTTTTCATGGGGACCTTCGACACAAAAAATTTGGTCTGCCTATTTGTCTGTCTGTCTGTCTGTCTGTCTGTCTGTCTGTCTGTCTGTCTGTCTGTCTGTCTGTCTGTCTGTACAATTGTCTGTTTGTTCATTCTTAATGGCGTCAGATACTTGATACGGCCGACCCCATCCGCAGCGCCCACCTATGTTGCTCAAGGTTGAGCGTTCGTGCTTGTGCAATCGTCTATGAAAAAGTAAATATTTCGCATGTCTGTGGCACCATAACAACACGTATATATTCTGCATGCGCGTCTCCTACTTGAAAAGGCATACATAAGCATTTGAAGGACCGTAACGCTCATCAGTCTGCTATGAACATGCAAAGCTTGCACGGAAAGGTGAGTGTTTCCAACGCTTTGCTAAAACAAAACGGTGGTGGCACCTACCCGTCACCCTGCATTCTACACCTTATCACCTCTGAGATGGGCGCGCACACCGTCTCAAAGCCACGTGCTTTGTTTTCTAAGACTACTGCCAGATGGCGGTTATGTCTCACGTGTGACCTGACTTGATGCGCTCGTTCGCCTCCGCTGCACGCTCGAGGCACTCTTAACGCAGCGCCTCCAGAATACCATTCACCAATTTTCTTCCGCAGAACATCAAATAAATGTCTTGTTCACTCTCTCCTAATGCAAGACTATCGCCTTTCGACGACATTTTCAGGTTACATGCAGATACGGGGCCATTTTTTTTTTGTACACAATCACCTAATCACTTGCGCATCTTTCTTAATTCTCTAGGGACCACAACATCAGTCTTGGGTCGTACTCTGAGGTCATCGACAGGACAATCTCGACGAGCTTTGAATGAAATTGCAATGCATTCTTTTCGGGGACGCTGACAGTGCGGTGAACACGAGGTCTACATGATTTCTCTGCAGATGCCTGCATAGAATGGCAATATTCCACTATGTGAGAAATGCCATCTAATTGAGGTGTTTTGGTGTACTATGGTTTCTGTGGTTGCTTCATTCAGTGACACACGCCACCAGCTTCAGGCAGCTCATATCCGATGGAGGCGAGTCAGAAAGCTCACTCGCCTATATCAATCTGTTATTGCCTGCTTCAGATGAAAAACACGTGGATTGTGCTTGTCAAAACACGCACGCGGTTCTTAAGAAGTAACGCCGGCGATAACAGAAAAACGTTCGACGTTACTTCTGTCCTGATAAGACAGCATGACCGGGCATCCCAACGCGGCCGTCACAATTGCCAGGTATAGTAATTACCATAATAAATGTGTGGTAATAACCTATATACATTTCCTGCTCGCAAGCAAATATGCAAAGTTCCACTATAGCGAATAATTTCTGTGAATACGAAAACAACTTTTTGTTTATTATATGAGTTTGCAGTTGCTTAGTTTCCGCGACTCGTCACCACGCCTGGCTGTATAGTGTTAGGTTGAACGCACTTGTTCGTGGGCGTTGAGAACTTCGAGACTATAGTGCAACCCTGCTGTGACATGGCATGCTAAACACATTTTTGCTGTTGCACCAGTCAGGTACTTGCAGACACCTAAAAAGAATATTTGTACAAGAATTTCTGCTGAAGAGTTGCGAATGCACAAAACTTGTCGATGGCAATGGTTCATTGGTGACAGGTAAAAAAGACTAGAAGGGGGTTAAAACAACACGCAGGTTTTTGAAATAATGCCATTCAGACTAAATAGAAAACAACAATTCGCAATAGGCGGACAGGCACAGGAAGTGGTAATAGAGCTCGTGCATCAGAGACAGGTAGTGGCTGTAGACCAGAACTATGAAACTGAAGTTAGGAGGAGAATAAGAAGGAATAAGCGGCGCGTGCTACATACCTAGGCTTGGAAAACCTTTGGAGCCTGGCTTGCCCGTGCTCAACCTGCTGGGGTGTTCTTGGCTGAGGATTGAGTGGTTTTAACTTTCTGTCTTAGAGTCCGATTCTATAGTTTATCTGTTTCTGGGTCTAACCATATCTCTCGTGCTCATGCCGACTACTTCTCCTGGCCAGGCGCGATCCGCCTGGTCAGCGTCCTGCCGTCTAACGAATTACCGCTAGACTCCTTTTTCCGCAGTGGTATCGACAGTATTCCCGTGGCACTGGTACCTACAAATGGAGGCTTCATCAGACTTACAAACCTTCAGGCGGTTCAAAAGGAACTTAAGACAACTTCAAACCAATTCCAGACCATCACAGATGTGCGCCCATTTGGGCGAGGAGGTATCGTGTGTAGGTCGCCGGATCAGACCTGTCGTGCAGGATCTTCTCAAATGCACCTCATTTGCTGCTACCCACGGTGAGTGCTTTTATTCGCCTCACCCTTGCATGTACCCGAAGGCCCTTGTACGGGGAGTCGACTCCAAGCTGGTCCAGCTGAGACCCTAGACAGGCTCTCCTGGAGCAGGCTAATTTTCAATTTACCGGTGTAATCGCCTAGTCGACAACGAGAGGGGTACAAACCGAATCTGTCATCGCGACATTTTTGGGCACAAAATGCCCGTCAGAAATGAAATTATGGCCACTGATCTTCCGAGTATAAACCCCTCGCTTCTCGTCCGATTCAATGCAGGAACTGCTTGAGATTCGGCCACAGTTTCGGAAGGATGTAAATCTAACGTTCGGTTGTAGCACCTGCGGAGAGGCCATCCTTCAAGCAAGTGTACGCAACAGCGGAAAAGTGTTGTCTCTGTGGGGGTGGTCACTGCGCCGACAGCTCTGACTGTTCTGCTTGTTCCCGGGAGGTCCAAATCCTAGAAGTTATTGACCCGCCGCCGCTGTTCTACGCAAGGGAAGCCATGACATAGTTAGAGATAGGGCTTTTTGGATACTCTGGTATTACAGCGCGCTGTACTTCCAGTATGGACTCAACCTATCGCAGGCTCATTTAAACTGCAGTGGAAAAGGCAGTGAGTAAGGCAATGGATAAACTATATCTAACCTTTCCGACTGTTTGGTGCAAATTCTTTCAAGTCAGATTGGACAAACAGTACAGACTAGTACAGAACCTGCAGTATTAGACATTACCAGCGATGCCACACAGCTAGCAATGTTAGTTTTGGACGAACGTTCTTCATCTGCAGGCAAGGCTAAGCAGTCCACGAACACAGGTGCACTTAGACCGACACATTCGCCTCAGCCCGAGCACAAGTCACTGCTACAGATATGGAACTCGATATAACGCACTAATAAACGTACCAGATCCTTATCTTCACGATTTTCAAGTCCGAATCTACTAACAGAATAAATCAGCTATTTCGCGTAAAGATGCTAACAAGGGCGCGAACATACGCCTCTGTGGTGCGCTCAACACCATAGGTCAGCTGAGGGTACTACACTGGAACTTGCCGTTCTATATTCTCAGCCTCAACCGACTTACATTTCTTTTGCAATAATTTTAATCTGATATTATAATTCTCCAAGAAACTTGGCCCACACCTAGATGAAACTTTCCATCTTGCAGGTTTTCGTTCTTTTCGAGTAGATCGCCCATCACGTGGTGGTGGTGGTTAATGCTCCTTGTATTAAGTAAACTTATGCCTATAGGGCGAAAATTTCTTTCAGAATGTTAGACTTAGAGTGTTAAATATTAGCCATCTTTAGACCTTGTGTCTCCACGGATACCACCCTTTTTCAATTGTAAATTGTTACTTCCCCTCCGGTGTGCACAAGTACGCGTTATCTAGACAGTGTTTGGTAGCATGTAGAAAGGAACTTGTACTCACAGGAGACCTTTAATTCACATCATTTGTCTTGGGCATAAGGACAGACTCTTGTGGTAGGCGATTATGGGAAGGACTATGATCAAACCTCTCCTGTCTGAATTATAAAGGTCATGTAACATTTGTCCGAGGTCTAACTAGTCTCAGTATTGGATTTAATGTTTTGCTCCATGCAATCAAGGTTTGTCATGGGCTGTTTTAGATTCGGAAACTAACAGCAACATCTTCCATTAGTTTTTGGACATTACTTGTCAACAATAACTTTATATCAGCCAAAACGCACAACATTAGCCTAGCAAATTTCAAACCGCTCCGTTTCTGCCATTTCGAAGCTTGGGAAATGCCAAGTACTAAGGAGATGCATCTACGATTGATCAGTGCTGGAGGGATCTAGAAAAAATTCCGAATTTTTATACTTCCATCCAATAAACGATCCTCCTCTCGTTGGTGGAATGATGCGTGTACGCGCGATTATAGAAGACAAAAGCCACGTTGGAAAAAAATTCTTCTTAATCAGAGCCCAACGAACTGGAAGGACATCAATTCCTTGCTGGCGTATTTAAGCGTACAGTTGAAACGCGCGAAAGTAGAATCCGATAGTAGACATTTTGATTATCTTTCTAAATCTAAAAATAAGCGGATTTGTTTCGCTTATCTTCCGACAATAAAAGTCTGCCAGCACCTTTAACGTTTGCAGTCATGTGTCTTGACGCGGAAGGAAATGAACACCTCCTAGAAAGACTAGCGCAAGGTTTAGAACGTCGCTTCACTGCTAATGTTTTGGTATTGAGTCCGTTCTGGTAAACTGCATGAATTTCCCAGAAGTTTCTTTAGCTGAATTGAGTCAGACAGTATTATGCTTACCGAGGACGGCTCCCGGATCAGATGGGATTAGGAACTCTATGTTGAAATGTTTACTCCAGGAATCGCCTATCTTTTGCTAGAACTAGTGAATTATTCGTTAGGGAACGCATGGATACCTCCAGAATGAAAACTTGCCAAAATTGTATTGCTGCTAATAAATGAAAATATCCATACACGCTGGATAACATAAGGCCGATCGCACTGACATTCAAACTTAGTGAAATTGGTTGAGAGAATCATCAATATACGAATGAATGAACTATACATGAGGTCAATTCTAAGTCCCTGTCAAATTGGGTTCAGGGCTGGTTGTTCAATTTGGGATGCCCCACGTTGATATAGAGAGTCGGCTTCCAATTAGCTCGGCTACTAAAAAATATGCAGCTTTAGTTACTTTAGACATTGCTAAAGCATATGATACCGTGGAGCACTGTATTTTGATAGATCGATTAGGATATCTTGATTTTCCATCATACATAGTAGCGTGGGTTCACAATTTTCTTGCAGGACCAGGAAATTTTATTGTTTTTAAAGATGGGTTTTCATCATCTACTCTACCCAAACGAGGGGAGTACCGGAAGGCTCATGTGCTTTCCCCAGTGCTATTTAATTTACTAAAAGCACCATTCCACGTGAACAGGATATAACAACTTATGTTTATGCACATGATATTCGCATTTTTTTGTACTGGCAGATAACATTCAGACCTTATTTGAACGGCTGCAGACTTACCTCAATATATTGGAGAGATGGCTCGATGGCAACAGCTTTTTACTTAATCCGATTAAATGTGCCCTCCTGTTTTCCCCGCTGCAATACCCTGTGAACACTCTCTCGTCTTGCCATCATGAGGATATACCATAGGTGGAATCTGTTTAAATACTTTGAAGTAATTTATCACACATGCTTAACTGGCGACCTCATATCGAATGTATCGTCGGAAAAGGTGTGCAGACCATTGGCATATTAAGTAGGCTAAGCAATTACCACATAGGTATGAAAAGAGACACATGGTAATATATATCGCCTGTACGTTCGTCCCATTTTAGAATTTGGTTGTGTACTTTTCTCTGGAGTCCCAGCTTACAAGTTGCGGCCTCTAATTCTTCTGGAAAGAGAAGCTTTGCGCTTATGCCTTGGCCTTCCCAAAACAGTTGCTAACAATGTGTTGTATCTCGAATCGAGGGTCCCTCCGCTTTCTTGTAGAATTCGCCTTCTGACTGTTCAGACATTCCTAAGAATTTATGAATCACCATTACGACATTCAGAAACAGCCTTTATTTCCACCCCGGAATCATTTTTTGCTGCTAGATGGCCGCGATTTCACACGCCACAAATTATATTTGTGCAAAATTTACTGGAGCCTCTAAACGTACGTATATACGACATCATGCCGAGTCGTGATAATTTAGCCCCGGTGGAAATTCAATTCGACGACATTTTTCCTAATAATGCCAAATTACCTTCCCCATAACATTTTGGATGGTTTACTACAAGATCACCTTGCGCCGTATTACAAGAAACGTTGTTATTGCTACATACGCATCGCAATACGACGAAAAGTCAGGGGGTTGGTATTTCAGCCCGATTTTAAATTGGATTTCTTCCCTTCGACTACCCGATTTCATACCCGTTTTTGTGGCTGAGTTTCTGGCAGTGGTGCTCGCCTTGCGCAAGTTAAATACAGCAATTACATCAGCTGTCATAATAACAGATTCCCTATTTCTCTGTGCGGCACTTTCTGTTGGTGCTGATAATCACGTAACAAAGGCGTTCCGTGCACTAGTACCTTGCGCATTTGAGAAAACTACGATTATTTTGGGTGCCTGGACATAAAGGTTTGTTTCTAAATGAAAATAGCCGATTCCTAAGCTAAGTCGTCAATCAGCCAATTAATTCTACCGCTCTGTCCATCATCCGCTTATGTGAGTGCTGCTAGATTCCATAGACGTGCGCTTATGCAAGTCTTTAACGGTTCAGCACTAACAAACTCTACAGAATATTTCCATTTATTATATCCCTGCCGAAGAGATTTTTGCCGCACTCAAAAACAAGACGTAGCTATGACAAGGCTGCGTTGCCGTGGTACCAAATCTAAATTTCTATAAACACGAGGTCTGCCCAGGCACCTTCGCCATTGTGTGCATTCTGTGATGAACTGGAAACAATAGACCATTTCTTTTTGACCTGCAGGCGGTTTAAACACATTACGAAAAACACTATTTGAAATACCTTTACGTGGTATTGGTATGGACTTATCTCAGCGTGTCATTTTGTCTTTTGGAGCTTCCATTTCTGGTTTCTCTAATGCGACAGTATGCGTGGCCGTCCGGGACTATATTGATGAAACTAATATGTTAACTGTTAACCAGTTTCATTATCCTAACAGATCCACATAATTATATAAGTATAAAATCTGATTATCAGATTATTGCTCAATTCTAAGAATAAATTCGTTTATGTAAAATATTTGTATGCATTACATTAAGCACCACACTTTCCTAGGCTATCGGTAATCTTTCTGTTAAACCTCCATTATTCCAAATCTGAACAGTAAATTTGGAAACCACTCGATTCTTGGCCAATCCCCCACAGTGGGTATGCGCCAATAACAATAGGATAACAAAACAATAACCAATAAGAAGGGTGTGGAGCACAATTGGCATACATTGTCTGAGTGAATAGCCGGTTATCAATATGCCTGAAGAAAAATGTATATAACAACCGGATCTCCCTATTGCATATGAGGCTCTGAATCTGAAGGCTTAGGCAAATGTTTCACTATAAATTGAAGACGATGAAGAGAGTCATTCGAAAAAAGTGACAGCATATCCATGGAGCGAATGATGGAGAGTGGGGCGAAGCATTCGTCCGTCCATGCGTCCGTCCGTGCAACTGTCCTTGCGTCTATCCGCCCGTCCGTGAGTGCGTCTGTTCATGCGTCTGCACGTCCATCTGTGCATCCATCCCTGCGTTCGTCCATGCATCCGCCCCTGCGTCCATCCATGTGTCCATTCGTCCGTGCAGTCATCCGTGCGTCCGTTCATGCCTCTGTCTGTGTGTCCATTCATCCATCTATTCAACACTACAAGTACCACCATCTCGCAAATTTCGATATATATTGTTCATATAGAAGCACCACCATCCAGCGGACATTCCAAGGACTACACGAGAGGTGGCACACGCACACTTTCTTACGGCTAGTGGCTTCATGTCTACTTCCCACCTTTAACACCTACGATCTCATGGTATATACTAGTCACTGTACTCATGGCACTGCTGCACTAACGCTCGCTAAAATCTTTCTAAACGAAGGAGGTTACGCCCAGCGAGTATAACCTAAAAACCCCATTCTTGTCAGATTGTGCTCAGTGAACATGCGATGGCTGCTAATGGGGAATGAGAGACAGGAGAATTCGGCTTTTACTTTGTTATGTTTTCGCTTCGTATTTACTTCCCACCTTTAACCACCTCGAGTTCATAGTATATACTAGTTCACTGTATTCATGGCACTGCGGCTCAACGCTCACTAAGCCTTTCTAAAACCAAGGAGATTACGCCCAGCGAGTATAACGTAGGCAACCCTTTCTTGTCAGGACACTGCCTAATGTACATGCCAATTGCTCGTAATGGGGAATGAGAGACTAGGAGAATTCGGCTTTTACTTAACGCGCACGCTGCGAATGTTTTTTATTGTTCAACACAACGCACAGGAGAAATCTCCCATCGGCACCACCTGGCAGGTCAACACGTAAGACTTGGTTACACACTATGACTACGACTACTATGAGGACCGAACGGGTGCCGCTTTAAGGAGCTTCACCCCTAAAAAATGCATGTGGAATGGCAACGGACAAGAGGGGAGCAGAGCATGTCAAGAATTAACACGTTGTAATGACTTTTGGAGTTGAAATTGAGGAGAAATCGCGCCATGCACATGATATGTGCATGGCAATGATCGAAGATATGGTACGTGCTATTAGAAGAGACATACTAGAATGCAAAAGAAGGGAGGCACCTACGTAGAAGTTTGGCTGAGAAAGTGAGATTAAGAAGTTTGCAAGAATACTGTTGGAGTAGGAAATATGAAATTACTTGAATGCGCAAATACCTCATAGGCATGATCCCTACATTGAGCGCAGTCACTTGATCAAGATTACAATGGGAGGGACTTGTGGAGAGCGTCATTACTTTACGATGACTGCCATAAAAGAGGGCAACATATGTTACGAGTGGTGTGCAAAAAAAGAACATACATGAGCAGATGTAAAAGGCAAAACTATTCAAATTTGTGAGTTCATTCAATCTCCTGAGCAGTGCTAATGCTGTGGTCTCTTTCTATTGGACCTATGAGCACAGTTTAACGTACTGAAATTGTCTTTTTTTACATTGCGCATCTTAAACACCTTAGTACGGCTGCAGGTGGCATGTTCTGCTACCATCAACACGCATTGTTTCTGTGCAAGCGTACAAGTAAATGTTGAACGTGGGTGTCTAGGGTGATGCACATGCCTTCAAAAAAGTACCTCTTCTTGAAGCGCAGTACACGTACGGAGATGATCACATGTAGGCACCTTGTATATTTACCCACACTAGTCACCGTCAAACGGTGCTTTGCCACGTTTTCTTTCTTTATATGCCTGCATGTGAGCGCTTCATCATTGTTCTTTTCAATTAAAGAGGTCAGGAAGCCCTTCATGTCAAAGTCACTTTGTTTTCTTTCATAGTTTATGGGATTGCTGCTGTTTTTCAGACCAACCAGTGTGCGTTGCCCCCTAATATGAATGAGGTCTTTCAGATATTTTCTAAAAAATTGTTTTTTTTTCGTAGATGGAACAAGAAATGAACTTACTTCTACTGCCCACGATCAGTGCCACGAAACATGAACTAAAGCACTTTTATGAAATTATGAATACTAACATAAAAATACTTAAGTGAATAATACACCAATGTTGGTGCATCTTGAAAAACACTTTTTGAAACACAATGATAATCTAACACAAATTTTTTTGCCACATAGATACAAATCATACATAAAAACAAGGATGGTGGGATAAAAGCTGCGTATAGAGCGTTTTCACGGAGAGCAGGAGCATAGCCCTAAAGACAGTGTATTTTCGTAACTCCCTTTCTCCACTGGCTACTCCAGCTACCGCCGCTGGTGTGTGGGGACTACCATGTATGGAATGCGCGGATTGTGAGGTCACTGGTTACCTTTGTTTGCTTTTTTATAGCGCTAAGGCAGTTGTGCTACCGAAAAGATAAATATCAGAGGAGAACAAATTGACAGGCCACCACGGCGCTGTGTTTGGCTGTGACGAAAGCTCAAAAAGCTGGCAGCCGAAACATGCAAGGTGCGCCTTCCTTCGAATTGACTTTATTTATGCGACAAGCCTTTTCCTCCGACGAGTGTTTTATTATATGTTTGTGGCGTCTGTCCTCGTGGTCTTTTTCTTCAATCCACAAGTTCGTGGTTCTGGTGACACGATGGTACGCATCTTCACTTGCAGCAAAGAGAAGCAATATCGCAGCTGACGGTTAATACAGAATATGTCTTGGCTCAAAACCTCTTCGTTTGTAACGTTAATATTCCCCCCATTTCTATGCAACAGCACATGAGTACCCTGTCTGTGGCTACTGAATTTTAAGTGCGTGGAATTTTAAATTATGGATTGAGCACTTTCTAATGACATTACAGAAAGGCCCGCATAAAATCAATGTTGTACAGTCGTGAACCTGCCTCAAGCGATTTCTCGACAGCGCGTCATTTCTCGACTTATCGATTTTGTGACAAAAAATGGGACAGTTTTATGACGACCACGCGTTTTCTTTCTTTTTTTGGGAGCCTGAGTGTCGTGAATAATCGACCCAAAATCGTTAAGTGGACGTTTTTACGTCAATGCGGGCGCTTGGCTTGATGAAAAAAAAAAGGCAGATCCCACGAACAATGGGAATCAATGATATGCGAAGCACGAATGAGAAATGTTGATGTGTCACTTTAAAATCAGCACAACGTTACGCGGCGGAAGTAAGTTACGTTATACATGACTTCCATGTCCTAATTATCATGTTCAGACCGGTCATTTACCTTCATCATTCATTCACGCCACCTGAGACCAAAATTGGTATATGTGAGCTAGTAAAACGGCCACGAGCGTGCTATGAGCGTAGCATGTAGGCCATCTTCACCTGTAACGCATGACATGATTATCATGCTTGGATGTGTCCTTTACAATCGTCATTCATTCACGTTACGTAATACCAAATTTGGTATATGGGGAACTAGTGAAACGGCCGCGAGCACGCTGTGAGCGTAGCATGTAGTCATGTTTTACATAACACACACATCATGATTATCATGTTTTAACGTGTCACTCAACTTCGTCGTCTATTGACGTCATGCTATACCAAATTTGGTATATGTGAAGCTACAGAAACGACCACGAGCTCATCATGAGCTTGGCATGAGGTCGTGTCGTTACAGGACACGCATCTCATGATTATCATGTTTGCACCAGTAACATACCTTCGTCGTCCATTCCCGTCTCATAATACCAAACTTGGTTTATGTGAGCTAAGGAAACGGCGGGGAGACCATCATGAAGAGCCCAATATACCACGACGTATAACGTTGACGCTCGCATGCTGGGCGCAGCGACGCTAAGCTAGCAAAACGCGAACAATCTACATTCTGCCGCCAGACGCCGACCATCGTCATCGGCAAGGCCATGCGGCAGAATAGCAGAACCTCCAAAAGGCCAAGTATACACAAAGCATTTCACCAATAACCTATTTACAGTTGCTGCTTAGGAATGCATTGAAATATTACTCACTAGATAGGCAGGAGGCTCCTGTCTATCGTTGGCACCACTGCGGTAACGACTCGTAGGTAGCCCCTGCTTTCAGTTTCGGCAATTTTAAAGCTGACGGCTTATCGATTACTGCCGTTACACTCGCGTAGCGTGGCTGTGTTTTAAATGGTGTACCGCGAATAAAAGCGATAACCAGCGCACTGAGTGCACGGCTGTGTTAAAAAAAGTTGTTTCTTTTCCTTTTCAACATGCTGCGTACACCGGCAGAGATCTCAACACACCGTCTCGGCGGCGAAGCATCGCAGGTGCTAAACAGCACTACGGTGGCAAATATGGCAGCCTCCTTGTGAAAATGGTCTATACGCAACTTGACTGATACAATGAGAGCATGCATGACAAGAACTGCTTCTTGCAATATTAGGATAGATATATACATGCAAACAAACTAACGAATAAGCAAAAAACACACAATAAAAGCATACCAGCAAGGTTATTGTCTACCAAAATTTGAAATATTGTGTTTTCAGAAATACAACGAAGGCATTCCTTGCATAATTTCTATTTGTTTGGTGTTGAGGGAAGAGAGTAGGGAAACTTTCGAGTAATCGCTGTGTCAGTTCAGTCGAGATGATTGGTTGTTTGACAAGCTCGTGATGTTGCCTAAATGATTAGTACCCTTAGTCGTTTCACGTTTAAAAGAAAACATGAGCTGATACTAGCATAGGTGGTCACTTCGCATAATTTTGAACACAACGAAACAGATCACGTGTGCGTTAATTTTAGGTACATTAACAATAACCCGTAGTGCTCATTTCTGCGGTGTGCCTAGATGATCTAACGATATTTTATCACTGTTTGACTCAACCAGGTGACAGTAGCGCAGATGCGAAGCTAATATTGCGTTATAAGATGCTACGAAGCACTCTCAAAGATGAAGAAGACAGCAAAGACAAGGACAACGTTCGCTAATATCCGCGTGGACTTGGCTCTGCCCTGTATGTCTGGCGTTCCGTGTTTATACACGCCTTGTAAATATACTCTATGACGCCTTTTCTCACCGTAACATTTTGGTGGAGAGTGCGGGTTCTCCCTTTCACCGTCACGACGATTCTATGTAGCGGACGCTCATTGGCGGCTTCTGCTATGTCTGCTCACGAGGAAAACGAGGCTGCATCGGAAACGTCTCCGATCAAATAAGGACCGCAGCTGGCGCTTTTGTGTCGATTACCGAAAACTCAAGTAGGTAACAAAAAAAAGCCATGTTCCCCCTACCACGCATAGATGACGCCCTTGACTGTCTCAGCGGTGCGAAATATTTCTCTTTGATAGATCTTCGTTTGGGGTACTGGCATATTGCAGTTGATAACATGGACCATGAAAAGACAGCATTTATTACATGTGACGACCTTTATCAGTTTCAAGTGATGCTATTCGGGTTTTGCAACGCCCCACCTACATTCGAACGAATGATGGATGCTCTACCACACGGTTTATTGATTGATATTTAGGGTTTAACGTCCCACAAATACCATACGATTATGAGAGACGCCGTAGTGGAGGGCTCCGAATATTTAGACCACCTGGGGTTGTTTAACCTGCATTTAAATCTGAGCACACGGGCCTACAACATTTCCGCCTCCATCAGAAATGCAGCCGCTGCAGCCGGGATTTGATCCCGCGACCTGTGGGTCAGCAGCCGAGTACCTTAGCCACTAGACTACCGCGGTGGGGCCTACCACACGGTTTCAGGTGGTCAATATGCTTTGCTACCTTGATGACGTCATTGTCTTTTCACCGTCTTTTGCGACACATTTCGAGCGCCTCTCGAGAATTCTTTCCGTTTTCCGAAAGGCAGGCCTTCAGCTCAACTCGTCCAAGTGTCACTTCGGCCATCATGAGCTTACTGTCCCCGGACATCTCTTAGATTTTTATGTGTTCGTCCAGATCCCGACAAAGTGCGCGCAGTCAAGGGTTTTCCTGTGCTGACCTGTGCGAATGACGTTTGAAGCTTTGTAGGCCTCTGCTCCTCATTTCAAAGATTTGTGCGCAATTTCACCGACATTGCACGCCCTCTAACAGACCTATTGATGAAGGTTGTGGTTTGCAGTGACTGACCAAGTCACTGCATTTGCTGAAGTGACCATGCACCTCGCGCCGCCACCAATTCTTGGCCACTTCGAAATATCCGCTCCAACAGAAGTGCGAACCGACGCTTGCGTCTATAGCATTAGTGCTTTGCTGGCACAGCAATAGCATGGTAGGGACCTCGTAATTGCATACGCTAGCTGCCTTTTATCACCAGCGAAGCTCAATTATTCTATCACCACGCGAACACCTTCTGCTCACTTGGGCCGTAGGCAAATTTCGCCCTTATTTTTATGGCCGATCATTCACCGTTGTGACGGACCACCACGCCTTATGCTGGCTGTCATCGTTGAAAGACCCTACCGGACGGATGGGACGGTGGGCGTTGCGGCTACAAGAGTACTCATTTACCGTTGTCTATAAAATGGGCCGACAACACGAGGACGCTGATTGTTTGTCTCGTCAAACAGTAGACCCACGAGACCTTCCTGAAAGTGGCGAGTCCACGTGCGTCCTGGCGCGTTCCGCATTAGCAAGCACCAGAGAGGAGCAACGACTTGATCCTCACTTAAGAGAGATAATCAACCAACTGAGCGACACCACTACGCCTTCATCGCTTCGTATGTTTGTGCTTCATGATGGTGTTCTATACCGTTACAACGTGCATCCTGATGGTCCTGACTTGCTGCTGGTCATACCTACACATATGCGTCAGACTGTTCTCGCGCAGTTGCATGCCATTCCTACTGCTGGTCACATTGGCGTCTCAAGGACTTACGACCGTGTTCGACGCCGCTTCTTTTGGTCCGATATTTACCGCTCTGTTCGTCGTTACGTTGCTTTGTGCAAATAGTGTCAGCAATGAAAACCACCGGCCACCTTCTAGCACGACGCCTTCAACCCATATAAATACCATCTCTACCAACTTACAGAGTTGGTCTCGACCTCCTCAGCCCTTTTCCTCTATTCATGAGAGGAAACAAGTAGATAGCTGTCGCCACCGACTACACGACTCGGTATGCGATCACAGAGGCTGTCCTTACCAGTTATGCAACCGACGTCGCCGACTTTCTCCCCGAGGACGTCATACTTCGCCATGGCACTCCTCGACAGTTCATTACAGATCGAGGTCAATATTTTCTATGAAAGGTAGTCCAAGACATTCTGCACACTTGCCCTACAAACCACAAGTTCACCACTGCGCATCACTCGCAGACCAACGGCCTAACGGAGCGGTTCAACAGAACCCTTACGAACAAGCTCACCATGTTATTTCGCCGGATCATCGTAGCGAGGACGAAGCTTTGGCGTTCGTAACATTTGCGTACAATACGTCTCGGCATGACTCCACAGGTTTCTCTCCATTCCTTCTATCGTTTGGACGAAAACCCACGCTGCCTTTCGACGCGCTCCTTCCACCCGTTCTTGATATGACATCAGAATACGCTCGTGATGCAATCGCTATAGAGCTTAGGAAGCACGTGAAGTTGCCCGCTTTCGGCTTAACACTTCACAAGAAAAACAACGTCTAATCTAGGACGTTCGCCACGGGGATGTTCACTTCAACCCTGGTGACATGGTCCTTCTTTAGACACCGTCATAATGAGTTAGTCTTTGCGAGAAGTTGACTTACCTTACACTGGTCCGTACCGAGTCTTGCGACAAGCCACCGACGTCACGTACGAAATCGATCCTATGGAGACCCACCGCAGCGCGATCATCTGACATCGTTCACGTCACGCGACCAAAGCCCTTCCACTCCGACCAGCCGAGCACCGGGTCGATGCCTTCGCCGCCGGGGTGATGTTACGAATTGCTGTCAGAGATGAAGAGGAAGAAAGCAAAGAGGACAATGCTCGTTGATATCCGCGTGGACATGGTTCTGCCTTGTATGTGTGCTAAGGTGAAAGCTTGGGCGAGTTGGCGAGTTAGTAGGGCGTCTGTAACTCTCTATCAAAAAAGAGATTGATGTTCATCTTGAGATGAACACGTGTGCAGTGAAACAAAGTGGCGACACGGTGATAGTGACGTTCGTGCGACATTTGTATATTGTGGTAAACACGTGTTATTTGCCTGCCATGATATATGTGTTCGCATTTCTAAATGAAGATTAGTTGTAAGTCAGTGCTCTGTCCTGTCTTTTCCTTTCTTTCCTGCTGTTTTTGCGCAGTTTTTATCTTTTATGCCTAGCGTTACGTGTTTAGACACACCTTGTAAATTGTTGTGCCACAGACATGTTCCTCGTTCGGGAGCACGTCTCACGAGATCGAGCCCTGTTCCGACGAACTGTCTCCCCCACCTCCCAGCGCCGCCTTTCGTGCAAAAGAACCGTGCAGTTCCGGGGATAACGTCGCTTCCTCCGCCGAACCACTTTGCAGTTCCGGGTACGGCTGCGTCTCCTCAGCCGAGCCAATGTGCCATTCCGGGGAACTGGTCTCGCAGAAGAGTCCCAAAACGCTATTTAAGGCCATGCCGGCCCCATGTTAGAGGATTTTGCCCCAGCCGACGTTGTCGTGCTGGCCGGCTCTGTACAAACGACAACCTGCTACAGTAAACGCTCCTTTTGTTGCTGTTTTCAAAACGGATTGTGTCCCTGTTTCGCCCTCGGGCCAAGGCTTCAGTGAAGTCCGCTCGACGGCTCGCCGCTCTTCGCCACCGCTACCATCGCGACAGAGCAAATTCATAACAGTGGTTGGCAGCTACGGGATACGATATCCTACGTTTGGCAAGTCTGATCGGATCTCTGAGCACGAGGACGACCGCCGTGATAGCGTTTGGCTACGCTGCGATACGCTACCTTGTTCTCATCGTTCGGCAAGCGGCGACAAGTAACCCCGGATCTCAACATTGGCAAGTTGGACCGGATCCCTGAAGGCCTGATACTGTTCGACGGCAGCCACGAGTTGGACCATCGTCGGCTACTTTGGTTAGGTGAGTGCCCAACGTTTACTGTTCATTTCGCCAGACCTCTCTAGCACAGGCAGATGTTAGGAGAGTGTTTTGTTTTGTTTTGTTTAGGTGGTTAGAATTTATTATTCACCTACTTTAAACCACGAGATTAGTTTTGGAGTACGGTGAATATCAGTAGTAGAGCATCACGAGGGACGAGATCACGATGGAGCAGTACCTGGTGCAGGACCTCCTTGAAATTTGTGGAGCCATGGGGATTTCCGCCGGGTCCGCTAAAACGGAAGCGATTCTCGAGGTGATGCGGGCAGAGACTGTGACGGCCGAGGAAGCTGACGAGTTTTGGGAGCTTATTTGTGAGCAAAAGCAGAAGGCCGAAGAAGCTCAAAGGCACGAACAGTGGAAGGCCGAAGAAGCTCAAAGGCACGAACAATGGAAGGCCGAGGAGAGCAGAAAAAGGAGAGAGCATGCTCTCAGAATGAAACGGCTTGATCGTCAAATTGAAGCGATTAAGTGGCAACGAGCACAATACCGACTTGAACTCTTCAGAATGGACGAGAACATCGTGTCTTTTCTCGTTAATTTTGAATAGGTCTGCGACGATGTGTTTGGCGAGACTTATGGTGGAAAAAGCTTGCCACGTTGCTTCCGTGCAAAGTCGCAAGCGTTTTGGGATGCTTATCCGCCGAGGAAGCGCACGACTGGTAGGATTAAATACGCTTTGTTCCGCCACTTTGCTGCTATGAGTACTGCCGACTGTGAAAGTCGAGCACACAAGTACAGCGCTGAAGCGCGCAGCAAAGCGCTAGAAATTGAGACCCATCGCAAAGCGCAGGACGCCAACGTGCGTCAGAGAGAGCGATATGAGGCGCGGCGTAAGGCGATGGAGGTGGAGGCGCGTGTAAACGAGCCTCGCCGAAGAGCGCTCCTGCCTCAACTGCGCTCCTGCCTCAACTTTCACCAGAGCCCTATATTTCGACCGGATCCTCTCGATTTCCCCCGCTTTGCATTCGGGATGGTCAGCCGCCCACTTTGATCTCACCTGACTGTCGCTAGCCCGCCGGGATCGGTGCCACGATCCGTGCTGTTTTCTTGTGTGCCCGTCGGAGCTAGGCCTACGCCAGGCCTCGCCTCCGTGTGGTCACCGCTCGCCTAGCCATGGAATACCGCGTAGAGGGCACTGATATCGACGCAACCGAACTCGGAAATGGAGAATGGGAGACCGTCCTACGTCTCTGAAACAAATACCGCCCTGCGACGGCTGACAACTGTCTCCAACGCCCAGCAAGCTTGATCGGCCAATTGGAAATCAGTGGCAGCGACGGCCGCCGAACCGTTGGAGAATCGCAAGATGGGACGCCGATGCCTTCAAGGCCGTCTCCTCCACCAGCTCCTCCTCGCCATTTACGACGCACGCCTCTCCCGCAACTCCCGAGGGGAGACTTGAAGGTCGTTGTCCGACCCCGCGGCGGTTTGGACGTAACCAAGCAGACCCCTCGCACGCTTCTAACAGCGATCTCCTCTACGACAGCAGTTTCCCTGCAGGAAGCCCTCGCCCAAGACCAGTTGCGGCTACATCCGACCAACAATACCTTCACACTCAGCACCCCTGTGGAGGCTCGGGCGCGGGCTTATGCCGAGCTCACTTCCATCTCTCTCGGCGCTAGCCGCACAGATGTCACCGCCTACCTCGCTCCTCCCGACGATGCCGTGCGGTGCATTATTCACATGGCCTACAATGATGAGCCACACAGAGAAATTTTGGAGGGACTTGTCCCCTACAACCCGGACCTCCCAATAATTGATGCTCGACCATTTGGGAAAAGCGATCCCTCCTCATCACCCTGGCCACCGGCCCTCTGCCCAAGCTATCCGCTTTTGGGCGGGCATCCA
>NW_023608464.1:0-29072 GCF_013339725.1 Rhipicephalus microplus | reverse complement strand
TACATCGAAGCTGCATAAAACACTATACATGTACTGACGCGAACGGAGTGGGGGAAGGCTGTATCAGTATTTTAAAGTTGTGGTAGTGGCAAACTATTTTGAGCTAGATGAATTTGTACCTTTTGTCGAGCATTTTATTCGCCCTGTTCGTTTATATTCTGTTTCACCACTTTGTTTCAGCACTGCCGCACTGCCAAAGCTACAGTATGTAGGAAAGCCACACACTTGCGCAGCGAAACTTATTCTTCCATAGAAGTACTTAAAATTTTAAAGGGTTGGCTACAATCGGCGTTTCTTTCGTGTGTTTTACGCCACATCGATACATGATGTTTATTCTTTGCATTTGTTTTGTACGCATTTATTATTTGTGTTAGCGCGGATAAATTTGTTTACAAATAAACATGGCAGCACCCAAGCAAAAGTGACCACCCTCTTCGATCGGGACTTGGTCTAGCTGCACGCCCACTGCACTGGCAGCAGTAAACAAATCGTGAAATAATCCACCGATTTGTTTATTCTCACTCTAGAAATAGAGCATCAGGTGTGTTTTGTTGTTATTATCGAGATAGGCTGCTCGCTTAGCAACACCTACTAAAGCCTGACACACAGAAGCAATGTTAGGGCTGCGTCGCCAAACAAAGAAAGCTGCATCACAGCATTCGTTGAACGCTGCATTTTCATTCAGTAGAAACAAAAAAGAGAGGAAAGGAGCGTTACAGCGGGAGACGCGATGGAACGCTTCGACATACGAGAGCCACATACAGCGACGGAGAGAAACAGCCACAAAGTGAAGTTATCCGCCGGCATAACATTCTACCGATCATCAGCAGAGCAACAATTTCATGCTTCTTCATGTTCGCGGTGTAGTTCCTTGTTTATTAGCTTTAATGAATTTTGAAGTTCATGAACTAGCCATAATAACTACAATTCGTTGAGGAGATGCCGCAAATACGGTGAGTAGAGGACACAGCGTGAGTATAATACCTGTGGAGGGGCTCAAAGACCTTCGTATAGGCTGAGGGGCCTGTAGCCTTCAAAGGGCTGAAGGGAACTCCCTAAGCAGAGTAGACGGTATAGACGCCCGAAACTTCAGTTTACGAGATGATGGTAGCGCCAGAACGCACAGCCAAGCGAGTAGGCGCAGCAAATTCGAGTCTTCCCATGCGTAGCCTAGCGAGTAGACGCAGCAAAACCGGACTTGCCCTTGCATATCCTGCAGAGTTTCTTTTTTTTTAATTTTTAATAAAGTTTTTTCGTCCGTCCGTGCATATTATTTTCTTTCCTAGTTGTGAGGAGGGGGTTCATGGCTGATTATGTAAGCGCCCAGGAAGCTTTCTTTGCAAACACGCCAAAAAGGGCATTGCCACTTCAGCGTTTCATTGTGTTTAGCGAGATTTTTATTTTCTTGGTATCCCCGTCTATCGGTATCAACAATGCTGAGGTGGCCCAAAAAGCTTCGTCGCGCCCTCTGGTCTCCTGCCGGGTGCCTATGGTTTCCGTAGTCTACCCATAGCATTCTTACATAAACTGAATGAGTTCCTAGACGGGTTTCACTGTTTTTTAACAACATGAATACCGAACACTTTGTTGTGTGCCTGACTGCAAAAAAAAAGATTAGTTGTTTTCCTGCATTTGCTCATTTACATTAAAAACATTCGGAAGTAACCGTTTAGTGATGGCGGTGCAGCTACGATCGAGTCAACAGTGCACGGTTCATCGGCTCGTTTGTCCACCTTTCTAAATGCCCCTTCTCAGCATCCAAGGTAAGACGCAAGTGGCTTGGGAGCCAGTTTTTTTCTTTTGGATGCCATGATGCTCTTTGACTCTACGCTGTCCCATACGTCCACAGAAAAGCCCTCGCCGCAAGTGCTGGAGCAGTGCGAAGTAGGTAATGTCGAAGCTGTGCGTTGACATCACTCTTTACTTCCCCCGAAACGTCTGCCAGCCCCTACATTCACTGGAAACACACTTTGCGCTCACTTTACCCTTTACTCCACCCGCAACACTGGACCACACGTCGGCTAGACAGATTTAGTTGCGCGGCCGCAGCAGCCATGTGAACGCAGCCTGCCAGCAATTTGCAAATGGAGGCTGCGTCCGTCTGCTGCGGACGTGCAATAAAGAGCAAACCTCATAAGCGTGAAAATGCACGTGACAGCGATGAGAGATGCTATGAGCGACGAAACAGGGCGTTCGCGCGACGTGTCGCATGCTCGTTTTCGCGCGTTCGCTTGGTTCTCCAGATTTGGAAACTGTCGCTCATCACCCAGAAGTGCTGGGCTCAAGCAGCCAATAGCGAAAAACCGGAAAAGACAAAGACTACGTAGGTGCACGTGACCCTGCCCCAGTCACGTATGCGTGACAAGAAATAGCGCAATGTTTACGCATGTGCATATAAAAAAATGCCGCCACATCCACGAAGTGAATGATGATGAGTGGGCGAAGCTCCGGAGGTAAACCTGGTAAACCATGAATCCTCCGTACATTTTGCCCACTCGATTTTATTGCAACGCTCCCCCTAGCGTACGTCGCCGCACTATATCGAACGATGACACGCGCCATATGTGGCATCATTCCTATTTTATAACACCTCGCATCTTTCATAATCAACTACACGTACTGCCGTCTAGTTTATAACATCTTGCATCTTTTGGATGGATGGATGGATGGATGGATGGATGGATGGACGGACGGACGGACGGACGGATGGATGGATATGGGTATAACATCTTGCATCTTTTGGATGGATGGATGGACGGATGGACGGGCGGGCGGACGGGCGGACGGACGGACGGACGGACGGACGGATGGACGGATGGATATGGCTGTACCCTTTAGATCGAGCGGTGGCTAGCGTAATACTTAATGCCGTCAGCTATAAGTACCGCCATCTAGTGAACACTGCAAGAACTGAACGAGAGGTGGCTACATACAGGGGACGCACAGCCCACGCCTTAAGACATACGAGAGGTTGCACAAAAGTGCTGCAAGGCATTCATAAACACTTTCCGTTCCAATATATAACAATATATTTTATTTTTATATTGCATACCGCTCACTACACGGTATTCTTGGTGCGAGTGAACGGCCTCATGCCAGCAACAGTGGAGTTCGCTCGCCGAAGCCGTCGCGTGAATGAGGTTTGCCTGCGCTAGCGACTTATCGCGCGAAGACGATCTACGTCGCATCGCTCGTCGCTGTCGCGTGCATTTTCGCGCTTATAAGGTTTGGCCCTTAATCTGTCCACTGTTTCGGTTCACTTATTTGCAATGAACTTGCAGAAAACTCAACCCACTTCCCATGTTTTTGCGTTTTTAACAGACCTTTACTCGAGTAAAGAAGTTTTCCAGCGCTCACAGCAGCACCCGCGTAAGCGCCGCTTAAACCATGACACCAACCGTGCGCAACGCTGCTGCTTTACATCCCATCAGAGTTCCATTCGGGAAGATGGTGTGAAAATTTCAGTCGGCGAATGCGAAACCACTCCGTGTTGCAGGTATAGAAGCTCGCTGTAAAACTTTTTTTTGCCAAAGCCAGATTCAAAATGCTGTATCCCCTATGCGAAATATGGCATCACAATCATTAAGCTATGCAGTATTCAGACATATGCTAGTTGAAGAGAGCATAGCCTTGAATATTAAAGTACAGCAAAGTGGCCTCAAAGAAAGGGGGAAGTGAGGACAAGAGGTGTATGGGTAATGATGAGGAAAACATGGATGTGATAACACTTACACAGAGAGTGAAAATCATGCGAACTCATAATTTGATAAAATATTGAAGATTGCAGTCCGGCTCGCAAGAGAGAAAGAAATAAATAGGAAAGAGCAAAAAGAAGGACAAAGATGGAAGGTTAGAGACCACTTACCCACAACGAGAAAAATAAAAAAACGAAGGCAAAAAACTACATGAAAAGAAAGAACAAAAAAGGAGATAAGACACAAGGAGAAAGAGTTTGAATGCAAATGAAACAGAAAAGTTAGAAAAAAAATAAACCGATTACAGACTGGTATTAAAAATAAAACAACAAATGAAAAATTAAAAGACGGCACACTTACGAGAGATAAGAGGCCGGAGAGAGATATAAGAAAGTGAAAAGAAAAAACAAGAGAGAAAAATTGACAGGCAGATAAAGAAATGAGGAGATTGAGAAACAAATATAAAGCAGCGTAAAACAAATTGTCGCAGTTTTGTCTCAGGGGCAAAGGATCGAATCCAATCGCAAGAAAATGGAGTGTTACCAAAAAAAAATCGGCCAGCAGCTGGAAACTTGCTGCATGCTGCTCAAAGATAAAGAAGTAATGAAGCGTGGAAACTTAGGCTAGTTGGTAGGAGATGATTGAATATACGAACAGCGCAACCACGAAGTAGTTTCAGCGTAACTACGGAACCAATAAACAAGGACAGAAAAGAGCATTGACTTTCAACAATGAAGTAATAGCGGAGTGTTGTTCATATATAAGTGAAGAAAGAGAAGGGGCTTACGTAGACGGGTGCGGTTCACAACTGTGATGCAATGTCAACAAAACTCTTGTCATTTGTTGACTGAGCTGGAAAGAAGCACACAGCTTACACATGATCGAGATACGCAGTCTGTTTTTTAGGGGCGAAGCTCCTTATAGCAGCACCCGCTCGTTCCTCGTAGCCGTAGTAGTAAGGTCGCCGAGTAGCGAGAGTATGCGACGGACGCGAATCACATCGGCTCCGGCTCAGGCTCATTATCAAGAAGCATTTCTTCCTGGCGACCTTTGCGATAATAGAAATTTGTTCCTAGCATCACCACTGTCAAGCCTATACCGGACTTCAACCTATTACTGCGCTTTTAACCGTCTTAACGCTTTCGAAAGTTCTTAGGCAAGGTCCACCTCGCTAACACTAGCAAGCCGGAGACACGGCTTGGAAAGAACGCCGCCCCGCTCTACAGCGGATGGTGAGCGTCTCTGGAAGCGTCGCAGCCGACGAGTAGCACTCATTGCCCTCTCGCTCCACGGACCACATGATGAATACGCAGACCAGTCAAGACGCCGATACGCAGGCGAGCAATGAGCACAACGCACATCCATGAATCACTGTTACCAAGAGAGCGAACAAACGCCGACAGCTGACACCCCATATCGTACCGACTCAACAGCTGCCCAGCACGCCGTCAGAGCCCACTCTACGCCAGAGCCAGCCTAAGACGCGTCTACCAAGACTCCCACCGCTCCCTGCCGAGGACTACAAGCTAGCAATTTTTCCCCATGGTGGATTGAATCTGAGCAAGGTTAGCCCCAAGACGTTACTTCTCGCCGTAGCTCATGCAGCAAATATACGCAGTGAGAAAGCCTTATATCAAGCTTCGTGTTGACGAAAATCAAAATGTGCTAACAATAAGCACCTCATCTGAACACATCGCCACTGCACTTGGACAGATCAACAAAATTACAGTGCACGCAGCAACCTACGACATCACCTTTTATGATATTGCGCCTGACAATTCGTGCAAAGGTGTGGTCAACAGAATAGGCCATGAAATCACACCAGACGACTTCCTGACAGAAGTTGAAGTACCGGGCTACGAAATCCTTACGTGAAGACGCCTCGGCAACCCTGGAGCAATGGTGCTCACATTTTGTAGCAAGTGAGTTCCTTTCTTCGTCAACGCGTACGGACAGGCTCTTCGCTGCTACCTCTACAAACAGACTATTCCCCACTGTAGAAAGTTCCACAAAACAGGACACCGCGAGAATGTGTGCCAACAGCCTCCTGACACACCGAAAAGTCGAGTGTGCGGAGATTCACTATCTTCTAACAACCACGAGTGCCACCCTTCTTGCATGCTTTGTGGTGGCGACCACCCGACGGCATCCAAACCATGCCCAAAGCGGTTTTTGCCACTAGTCAACCGACGCAAACCACCCCGGTCAGCTACTCCCACCAAGAAGGCCCAGTCACGATCTCCCAGCCCCGGACGGCAGAGCAGTGCATCCGGGAGTGCAGCCAGGCGAAGGAGCCATTTCAGGAATAAATCGGAGCCCAAGCGAGGAAACTCGTCCTCGCGGAGCGGTTTCGATGGCCAGCAGGGATCTCAAGGCTGGCACACGGACGGGACAACGCATCATCAAGGCCAGCAAAGCGGTTCCCACAAGAAAGCACAAACGGTAAGCTGGGCAGGGCAGTTCCCTCCTCTCCCTCCCTCTTGACACCAGTCCTACTCCCTCACACAAACATCAACGCACCAAAGAACACCACAACCAACGCCACTTAGATTACCACAACCCATGTCAGTAGACACTCAGCTTCACCCTGACATTCCGTCAAATACGGCACGATGCGACTATTGCACACGAGAAACGTTGAACGAAATGGCTACTTCTTTAAGGAACGAATTCGCAGCTATGATGCAGGTAGAAATGCAGAAAATGAAGGACAGCATTATGGCTGAACTAACAGCTCCACTCCAACAATTGATCCAGCAGGCCCTGCAACTTGCTGTCAATCAGATTGTAAAGGATGTTAAACAGCAGATATCGGCTGCACTTGGCCAACTTAATATTGCGCCATGTGCACCAAAACGCACCACGTCTCCGACACGTGAAACACAGTGACCGCATCTTTACATACGCCCCTCTCGTTTCTTATCACCGTCCCGAAAAACCGTCCCAACAGCCGCAGCTGCTGCATTCCCGCTTCCCATCACCCTCCACCAAGATTTAGCACAGTCGTAAATGCCTCCATTTACTACCGAGGCCCCGCTATTGCGTGATCACGGCGAGAAACCGTAGGTCAACGCGTGACACCCCACAACTCCCACGTGTGTGGCAGTGGAATTGCAGGGGGTATCGTAGGAAACGCTGAGCTATAATGCAATTCATTGCGACGCAGCAGATTACTCCCGATGTCATAGCGTTACAAGAAGTACAATGTACCCCTACGCTTCCGGGTTACACCACATACACGGACGTAACGAACAATACACCACACCGCACAGCTATATTAGTTTCTAAGCATGTTACAGCCATAGAACACACCCTTCAATGCACCTCCATCTCACACGTACTTCTCGAATTAGTCCCGTGCTCTCGTTCCAGTAGCAGCCTGTACGTGCTTAACGTTTACAATGCACCTAACGCCATGAACGTTGACTTCGGTCATCTAGTTGCACAACTATGCAAGTTGGGTAAACACATAGTTATTGTAGGATATTTCAATGCCCCCATCCGGCTTGGGGCTACGCAACAGAAATGCCTAAAGGCCGACGACTCGCACAGGTTTTCGCGATTCATCGCATGACCCTGCTTACAGAACCTGATCAACCCACTCACCTAGGTAATAGTATGAGTAGGGACACATGCCCTGACCTCACTATAGTTAAGGGGTTAGTCACCATTCCTTGTGCAACCTCATGGTGAATCTAGGCAGTGATCACCATATACTAACGACAGAGCTTCAAGTAGCAGCCACGCGTGCCCCAGAGCGCATCGTAAAACTAACAAATTGGGATGCATTTAGGTGTAATCTTACAACTACCCATCAGGCCTCTCCTTGTCTAGAAGCTTGGATATTACAACTTCAGTCTGATTTTGTAAGAGCTACCAAACTCATCGCTGCGACGACAGAAACGCCCAATGTGGACCGGCATCTGCTGCATCTCTGGGATGACCTCAGAGGATTGACACTGCGGTGGCGGCGACAGAAACATAACCGAAAACTTCGTCTCTGAATCGCCCAACTAGCTACTGAGGCCCATGACTATGCGAACATCCTCACTAGCAACATTAGGCATAACTTCTGTGATCGACTCAACGGCTCACTAAGTACACCTCGAACGGTGCGTATACGCCATGCTCTTTTAAATCCCACGCAGACAAAATCACACACTGCTAACGCAATCCGCACCACTCTCCACAAATCAGGGCTCGACGATACCACTCTGCTGCACACCTTAAAGCAACACTATGTATCCACGGGCCCCCGTCCCGCCTACCGTGATTATATACACGTACACGATACGCCTCTAGATGAGGACATTACAGAAGCAGAGGTTAGGACAGCTTTGCAAATCTTTAGGCGTAACACAGCACCCGGTACAGACGCGATTACGTAACACTTCTGCGTAATTTATATTACCAGTCCATTGAACATTAAACCGCTTTTTACAACAAACATTGGAACAATGGCACGCTACCACAGGAGTGGCGACACGCAGAAATCATACTTATTCCAAAGTCTGGCAAGCCGCTATCCCTCCAGAATCTTCGCCCTATATCCTTAACTTCATGTGTAGCTAAACTCTTTGAACGCGTTGTCCTCTCTCGACTACAAGCATTTCTCGAAGACAATCACTTTTTTCCTGATACACTACTCGGCTACCGTCCTGGTATCTCTACACAGGACGTATAATTACAGCTTAAGGAGGGCGTGTTAGATAGCCCCACTTCAAACCAGGTCTGAGGTGTTCTGGCCCTGGATCTGAAGGGTGCTTTTGACAACGTCTCCCACAACCTTATTCTTGACAATCTCGCTTCATATCAATCTGGCTCACGTATCTACAATTACGTCAGGTCCTTTCTTTCTGACCGCACGGCCACTATTGGGATTGGAAACCTCCGTTCAGACGTCATTCGTCTCGCAGGCAGAGGAACACCACAGGACTCGGTTTTCTCGCCCACTTTGTTCAACGTGGCTACTGCTAAAGTTCCTTCTCTATTACAACAGGTTCCCCACATCCAGCATGTCATCTATGCAGACGACATTACAATTTGGGCAACCAAAGGGTTGGACGGAACCATTCAGGACGCCCTACAGGAAGCTGTGTCTGTTGTACAAGACTATGCTGCTGCCGGCAGCCTTACGTGCTCAGTGGAAAAGTCGGAGTTGTTATTGGTATATAAGCGGCGCCGCAAAACCGCTGATTCTCCTGACATTTCGCTGTTTTTTGATGGCCGTCCTATCCCTCGGGTACCACGAATCCGCATTTTAGGCCTGTACCTTCAGTCCGACGGCAAGGCCTTGCACACTACACACCTTGTGGCTCAGCAGATAACTCAAAATAGACATATGATCCAACGCATCACCAACCACAGGAGAGGCCCTTGTGAAAAGGATGTCCTCCGCTTAGTACAGGCACTCATAGTTAGTCGGCTTACCTGTCATCTTCCCTTTCACAATCTCACGCTAGCTCAAATAAAAATATTGGACATCCTTCTACGGACAGCTGTGAAGGCGGCTCTCGGCTTGCCTCTACACGCATCTACACAACGCCTCCTTCAATTAGGAGTCCACAACACCGTAACCGAACTCATCGACGCCCAGCACAACAGTCAGCTCCAGCGGCTCAGGCAGACCCGTCAGGGCTGCACGATCCTGTCTCGTCTTGGCTACCCGATTCCCGAAAAACCCGCACAAGTACCGCGACATAAACTTGCTTCTACTGTCCGCGCACTCATCAAATTGCCTCCGATTCCACGCAATACGAATCCCTCTCGTCACGCCGGTCATCGACATGCCCGAGTTCAGGCTATGACACGTGTCTTTGGTGATGGTACCTAAGACTTACAAGTACTTTACACTGATGCAGCACGCTACCCAGAGAAGTCAGCCATGTCTTTAGCCGTGACAGATGACACAGACGCCCTTGTGGCGTCTTCCACACTTCGCACTACAGACAGTTCTCTGGCAGAGAAGGGAGCTCATGCTCTGGCAATTATTCACGCTACGACACAGTCACATGACTCCCCTGGCACTATTGTAACAGATTCACAAGCTGCTTGCCGTGCTTTCGTTCAAGGACTTGTGGCTGCACATACACACAATATCCTCTCTTCTGTCTAACCATCCGCATTACGTCCTGTGCGTATCGTCTGGACTCCTGGACACGCCTCTCTTCATGGTAATGAGCGCGTTCATGCGGTTGCCCGAGAGCTGACCAGCCGGGCTCCATTGGAAGACCGGCCCAATCCAGACGACGCATCGACAGAACCACTAAACTACAACGCTACGCTGGAGTACTACCGACAGAGCCGTTATACGTATCCTCCCCCTCATCCTTCACTGAACACAGCAGATGCTGTACAGACCAATTCATTTCCTTGCCTTTATATGCTAAATCACTTTCATCTGACTCTCTAACCCTCCTACTGCCCCTTCTGTGGATCCGTACCGATGGTGTACCACTCCACGTGGGAATGCTCGGCCCCACAGGGCGTTCCTCCCACTCCCAATCCCACCCCTTCCTCTTGGGAGTCTGCACTGCTCAGCTTACGCCGGCAGGAACAGCAGCAGCTGGTCCAGCGGGCTCACAGGGTTGCACAAGGCAATGGAGCCCTGAACTGAGGGCTCCACCCAAAGAAATCTCAGTGTGGATTTGTTAATAATAAATTCTCTCTCTCGTAGTAGTAGTGTGCAACAAGTGTTACATTTTGACCTCCAAGGTGGTACGGTGAGAGATTTCTTCTGTGCGTTGTTGAACAATAAAAAAATTCGCAGCAAGCGCGTTAACTAAAATTCGAATGCTCCTGTCTCTCATTCCCCATTAGCAGCCATTTACCTGTGCATACATTGAGCACTATCTGACAGAAAAAGGTTGCTACATTATACTCGCTGGGCGTAACCTTCTTGGTTTTAGAAAGGTTTAGTGAGCGTTGGGCCGCAGTGCCATGAATACGGTGAACTAGTATGTACCTTGAACTCGAGGTGCGTAAAGGTGGGAAGTAGACCCGAAGCGCAAGCCGTAAGAAAGTGTGCGTGTGCCACCTCTCGTTTAGTCCTGGGAATGTCTGCTGGATGGTAGTGCTTCTATATGGGAAATATATGATAAAAAGATGCGAGATGGTGGTACTTAGAGTGTTGAATAGATGGACGAACGGACACACAGACAGATGCATGGGTGGACGCATGAACGGACGCAGGGGTGGATGCATGGACAAACGCAGGGACGGACGCACGAACAGACGCACGCACGGGCGGGCGGATGTACACATGGACGGTCACAGAGACGGACGCATGGACGGACGGAAGCAAGAACGAATGGACGGACGAATGCTTCACCCCACTCTCCATCATGCACTCCGTGGATATGGTGCCAATTTCTTGATAGCGCTACTGATCGGGAACTTACACACATACCGTCAAATTCGCTTATGTGATAAGCCTCTTTTATTTTTTATTGATATTATATATAAGGAGATGTTGGCGCACCATTATGGCACCGGCTACTCCTTTGATAAGGCTCAATTATCCCACACGTAGCCGGCGAGTGGTGCTTGCCTATTACCTCTTAACGCTCGAAGAGGGGCACGCAGCCACAGTCACGGCAGTGGATTCCGAGTTGTCCTTGAACCGCATTGTGCCCCCACCACCTAGACTAACTCAAGGCCTCCGCGCGCTGCCGTGACGTCACGCACACGGGATGGGCCTAGAATTTGGGCTTCAACTCGCGCTGTGTCCATAGGCAGGTTTTGGCTGCGCTTGTTATCATTTTCCCGTCCGAATTTAATTGGAGGCAAACAGCTAAAGATCCGTGTGCCTAGATTTAAGTTCACGTTAAAGAATCCCAGATGGTGCAAAACTTGGCTACGGCATTTTCCATAATTATATCGCGTTTTCTTGGTCGTAAAGCCCCAACAGTTATAACTACCGTTTCAGTCACGTAAAGGTAATAATCAGGACTAATATTACAAATTACTTTGCGGGGAGAAACGCTGTAAAGATAGTTTATTTGATGACTGTGCCAATACATATATGCTTGTTTCCGCGAAGACCGTAACGAATGTGCAGACGCTGCAAACACAAGTACATTTTACCGCGTTACCTTCACGCAGATCTCTTTTGCCTGATCATTTTCCACAAAATACTAATCTAGACAACACAGCACAAATACATTACGTTTGAATGCAAAGTAAAGTACACAGCTTGTTGACAATGGACAGGGAAAATATCCGGGAATGAATGGGTCCATGTTTTAATACATAAGCGATTTATTACAAAAGATGACATCGGTAGAGCAAAAATAAACCAAACATCCCAGCAGAATCAAACAATGTGAAAATCTACAATCATGGCAGAATTCAATTTACAACACTCAAATAAATTTATTTTTATTTACAATACTGTAAGCCCTTGCGGACTCCTACAGGGATAGAAAGGGGCATGTGCAAGGTAGTTTCAAACATCGTTGAATATCTTCAGGTGATTTACCATCAACAGACACACTTGAATCGAATAAATACAATAATTGCACAGGGCAGAAAGGAAAACCTGAATACATCCAAGTTTTAAACAGTTTAAACAAAAGAAAAACATAACCACAGTGTGTATTTCTGTGCAAAACCACTCATCATTTCTGCAGGATTCGCAGCTTTCGACTTTCTTTTCTAATACTCGGGTTGTTATTTGACGCTTGGAGCTTTCGCTTTCCTTTCGGAACAGACAGTTCTTTGTTATTGTTTCGCACAAATTGTTGAGCAGTGTATTTGCCGCTGCACTCAAGACATGATGCATTACTTCCCGTGGGGAATGACCTGAGTCACAGAAGTCAAGGGCCTCAAAAGTACTCAGTGCATAAGACACAAGTGCTTATAGTGGCTCCTTTTGGTTGGCCAGAGCCAGAAATTTTGAAGCATACTGATCTCCTCTCAACTTATCGAGGATAATTTCTGTGAAGAGCACTGAATTGACTACTGCTGCTTGTGGGAATTCGAGTTCACCCCTTGACATGCCTACAATGAGTACGTTTTCATTGAGATCCAAATCTATGTTTTCTAACACAAGGTTTTCCTTACAAAATCCACACATCAACTTTTTCAGTGCAGCATGTGCAGAATATCCTGCAACATAGGTCAGAGCAGGCATCCTTAAAGCGTTTTTCTCAATGTCTGCATTTGTGACTTTAATATTAAACTGTTCATGGAGTAAATCCGGCGTTGCCTTTGAGACAGGTCGTGCTATCTGATCGAAGTCAGGGAAATCGAGAACTTTCTGAAGCCTCAGTTTGCTCTCAGACTCGTAAATCTGTCGAACAGACACATGATACTGGGAACCACTAAGCTGGCGGTACTTTCCAAACTGTTGTTCAAAAGAATCGGTTTGAAATTGACCATTTGCGGGAAAGCTTCTGCGCATGCGCGGTAGCGGCGCAGCTGGCGCCCTCTATGGGCGCTTTGGTTTTGGTTGGAAAACACGAGCCGGGCCGGCCGTCACTCGTGCATCTCTGTGCCGTCACTGAACTAAGTCGCCTCGCTTTAGCAGCGTACAGAAATGCCAGCGCACTGTGTGGCCTACGGCTGCACGAATTGTTTTACTCAGAAAGGAAGCACGCATTTCTACAGGTTCCCGTCCGCGAGGCTACGTGCCGAAAAGAGATGCTTGGCTAGCTGCTGTGAGGAGACAGAATGCCGACGGTTCGCCGTGGGCGCCTAACAAACATTCTCGGATCTGCAGCGCGCATTTCATAACAGCACGGGTCGTTTATAATCACAAAAGCGGGAGCTTCAGCAGGTATAAGCACTGAGGTAAACTCCTGTCCTATGAAGAGAACGTAATGTTCCGATAAGGGAACTGCATGCTCCCATTACACTCGCAAGCGCATACGCGCAACATTTGTTTACACACATTTTCGGCAATCGGTGATTTGCACTACAGACGCTAGTAAAATCAAAATATCTCACCCAGCAACACAGTCGCAGTGCGCTCCAATGATGCGACCGGTAGCCACGACGAACCATGCCGTTGTTACATACACGCCGATGGACGGTGCGCACGCCGCTCTCACCAGACCTAGTTCGTCATCAGATGTTTGGAGGTTCAACTTCAAGTGTTTGACGTATCCTTTTTCCTTGAAGGACCAGCCGCGATGAGCCTGGCGAACGGTCGAAGTAGCGGAGTGTAGGTACCGCCACACGTCGCCGTTGCTCAGGCTGCAACGCGAAAAATCCTCGCTCCATCCCGTTTCTACAAACGCAAACGGGATGTTTTCTTCTTCTATCATGTTGTTTCTGTAAGCAGCGCACGTTTCCGGCAAAGAAACAACACTAAATCAATAAAACAAGCGCACGCGAGCCGCCGAACGCTGCCTAGCACATGTTAGTTCACGAATGCCTTTCCAACCAAAAGCGCGAGCGCTGCTTCCCTGTTTAGACGGCAGGTGGCGCTCGCTTTTCCGCAAATGGTCAATTTGCCAAGCAGCAGATATTTAAATCCAGCTCCTGTAAACAATACAATAAAACTTCAGGCAGAGCATGGCTTGTGTGGCCGAGAGCCATGTGCGTTTCTTGTGTAAAATGTCCATTATCGTGCTTTAAACTAGCCCAGTAGTCGAGCCACTCTGGTATCTTCTTCAAAAATTTCATCTGGGGGAGTATGCTGAACTAGTTGGGCACTGCATGTCATCTCGCAGGCGCTCACCTTTCCTTGGTGTTTTCACATTGACAATCCTCCACCAAGTTAGAATTGTGGCTAATAAATCGGCAGTTCCTTCTGCATGTTGTATGGTACAAGATTTGAGTGCTGCTACAGTGGATTCATTAAAAATTCGCAGTGCAAGCTTGACATTTTGCCGTTCCATATTAGATGGGTCCAGTGCCTTTAATGACAGAGTAGGTGCTATCTTTATTAGCTCGTTTTTCTCTGCATCATGCAACTCACGCAATGCTTTAAATGATGCTGTGAGTATAGCTGGCGTGGGATCACTACTCTTTAAGTCAGGATAGTATATGCACTTCTCAATGTTCCACTGGTTCAGCCAATTATGTCTTACAAACTTCAAGGCACCAACAGTGTCTAAAATGAAAAATAGTGCCCGAGACGGATCAGCTGGATGCTGGAACACAATGCTTTGCTTAGAAGGGTTAGCAAAAAACTTCATTGCTTTCCGATTTATTGAAATGTTGTCCGAGACAACTGCTATAACTCTGAATCCTATTAACTCTAGGTGAGTGATAAGCTTTCTTAAGAATTCGTGCAAAGTGTTTGCATCCATTTGGGCCACTGGCATAATATGAACAACATCTTTATGATTTGTGAGAATGCTCTGCACCATAAAAACATGAGATGTTTTAGCTGGACAAGAATTGTTGGCAGCAGCACCTGCGATGAAACCACTTTTGTAGTCGAAGTATGCTTTTAAATGGGTCTCATCCATCATCAAAGTCACAGTTCGTTCGTGCTCTTTGATCAGATTTATGATCGACATGGCGTAGTTAAGGAAAGAAGAGTCGTGCTACTCTGGGGCAGGGCTCACTTGATAGGATGAACAGAGGCGCCCTATGGTAGCAGGGTGGGGTAATTTCACCTTCATTGAGCTTCGGACAAAGTTATAAAAGTGCGGTGATATGGTAAACAGCAGTCCTGCAAAAACAAGCATTTCTGGAGAGTAGCGTGGAGAATGTTTCAAAATAAGTTCGAATTGGCTGCTTACGAATTTGAGTACCTCCAAGTGCCATCCATGCCATTCTTGCAACTGGTACTCACTGCACACATCCTGCAGCAGCATCAACACAATTTCCAGAAGACGGTGAGCTTTTTGGCTGTCATCAGCAAAGCGTCTCACCTGTAGTAGCTCAACAGACTGCAATACTTCATTCAGTTGCCTGAGGTCTCGGAAAGGTGAAGACACATTGACACTTGGAAGGTTCTCGATGCTAGCTTCTCCGATAAACACGTTAATGCACAAGTCGACTGAGACAGTCACCGAACTATGCACAGCGGGGGCATGGTCAAGTGCTAGGTCCAAAAACATAACCTTTGAGTCCTTGATGATTACAGTCCAGAATTCCGACACCGAGAAGTTTGAAAGAGCACGGCGAAACTCCGCGAAACTTCCATCTTTGTTCTTCCGGTTTTCTTCTTCTTCTGCAGCTACAGAAAGCTCAATAGCTGTTAGCAACGAGGCAGCTTCTAATCGGGCTTTCTTTTCTTCGGGTGCCTCTTGAGCGGATGGTATAGGACGTGACATTTACTTGGGGCAGTTGGCGCACAAGCTGGGGACTGTGGTTTTTTTTAGGCGAACGCGCTTAAGAGGCACTTCAATCACCTTGCGGTCCGCACGTCCATGTATGTTGCCGTTCTGACAAAGTCCGTCGGAGCGAAATGTTTCTCGCAAAGCTGAAAAAGAAAAGAAAACATGATTTTATAGCCGCACAATACATGAAAAGTTCGAATCAAGCAGTGAACAACACATACCACGCTGTTTGCTACAAACGAGATAGCTAGTGTGCTGCAGATAACAGATAGACATCTTGATAAAATATTAAGTATACGTTAGAACTGCACGTAGCATAACGAAAAATCGACGCTTACCACTGTATGTTTAGAAGGCGCGAAATGTTCCCGAGAAACAGCCTTTGTCCACGCCGCTCTCCGCTGCGGGTCACTAGGAAACCTGTAAACCCGTACACTTGAACACTTTGCATCGTAGTTGGACTTGCAATTCGGAGCACAGCAAGATGCGGGCATATTGAAGTGTGGCAGCACACTGTTCGTATCACCAAGAGCAATGACTCCTCATAAAGAGAACAGAAATCGACCAAACTTTGCGCAAACACAGCAACCACGCGGCCACACATTCACCACGCAGGTTGTGACTCAGTGTGGCCAACAGACCCATGCTGCAATTCGACAAAAGTAGCGAATCTTCGGATTAAGTTGCTTTTTTTTTTCAAGAAATATTCACTGATTTCAGACTCAGTGTGGCCACAGACCTATGCTGCAATTCGACAAAAGTAGCGAATCTTCGGATTAAGTTGCTTTTTTTTGCAAGAAATAGTCACTGATTTCAGAATAGCTTGTAAATATTATTGCACACACATACATTCACTCAGTAGGATAACGCAGCGAAAAAAAGCTTTGCTTTTTTTTACTTTGCGAATTTACGCAGACTAGCCAAAGCGTTCAAAGCCAATAATACAGACCAACGCTAGCCAAGCCAATAACCTTTGGGAAAGGAGAGACGTGGGAGAGACAAAATTACATGCCGCCTTCTCGCCCCTTGGCTCAGTGGGGTGCATGTGGGTGCATCCCGTCGGCTCACCCTCCTCGGCCCATCCTACAGCTTCCATCCGCTAGTCGTGACGTAGCGCGATGGGAAAGGAGGCGATGGGCCGGCCTTGTAAGTTCTCGGTGGTGGTGACTAGACGCGCCCCACGCCGCCGAATATGCCATCTACCAGGGGGCGAACGCGGGATGGATGCGCTGTCACCCGGTGGTCGTCATTGTTCGCAAATGCCACTAGGCTATCCTGTGGTCTAGTCTTCAATGATTCTCGTACGCAGGAAGCAAGAAAAGAAGATACTGCTTACTTTGCTAGCAAGAGGCTGTCTTCTTATGCACGAAAAGCAGAAAAAACTACCGACGCCAGCGGCGTTGGTGGGTTCGTTTTGCTCTGCAAGACCGCAGCAAGCTCGGTCAGGCCAACAGCAAGCTCGGTCACCTCTTCAACGAAATACGGACGCGAAGTAGGCACAGAGCCCGTTGGTTTCAACATTCAGTTACGTGCACTGTGGCATAACAAGTGAGTAGGGCTTGGCCGCCATTTTTCAAAATTCTTTGACTAGCGCTCCTATTGGTCCACGGGGACCGATTCGGCAGCAGACGCCGCAAAAATCAGTCCGAGAGCAATCAGCACCGAGAGGGCTTTTTCGGCGAATCTCACCGCCGCCGAACCGGATTCGGAGCACTTTCGGTGGCCGGAATGCTCTGTGTGAATGCGGCCTTACGCGACGAAACGACCACGCGCGCGCGCACCGCGTCACGTCACAGTGTATTGGCGCCTTGGCTGTGGCATGTAGTCATGTTCTCACATGACACACATCTCATTATTATCTTCTTTGCACTAGTCACATAACTTCGTCATCCATTGACGTCACGTAATACCAAATTTGGCATATGAGAAGCTAGCGAAACGGCCACGAGCGCATTATGAGTGTGGTATGTAGTCATGTTGTTACATGACACGCATGCCGTGATTATCTCGTTTCGATGTGTCATTTACCTATGTCATCCATGCACGTCACGTAATATCGATTTTGGTATATGTGAAGCTAGTGAAACGGCCGCGACCACATCATGTAGTCATGTTGTTACATGACACCCATCTTATGTTTATATTGTTTGCACCAGTATCATACCTTCGTCATCTATTCACGTCCCGTAATACCAAGTTTTGTATAAGTGAAGGCAGCGAAATGGCCGCCAGCGCATCATGTGAGTGGCATATAGTCATGTTGTTACATGACACGCATCTCATGATTATCATGTTTGCACCAGCCACATCCCTTCGACATTCATTGATTTACTGTTATACCAAACTTGGTATACGTGACGCTATCGTGAAACGTCCGAAAGCGCATCATGAGCGTGGCGTGTCGTCATATTGTTACAAGACACGCATATCATGATTTTGATGTTAGGGTCTATCGCTTGTGTTCGCCATGCAATCATGCCTACCATACTAGTTTTGCAACATGCCATGTGAACAAAATCACCGCAAGAGCTGCTGGATAATGAAGTGTATACCATGACATTCATGACATACATGTCATGATTTTCTTGTTATGACTAGTCAAATATGTTCTTCATACAGTCATGTTATGCCATACCAACTTTGGTATCGATATCATTATCAAAACGGCCAGGAAACTAAAAGTCGTAGGCGGCTAGATAGATAGATAGATAGATAGATAGATAGATAGATAGATAGATAGATAGATAGATAGATAGATAGATAGATAGATAGATAGATAGATAGATAGATAGATAGATAGATAGATAGATAGATAGATAGATAGATAGATAGATAGATAGATAGATAGATAGATAGATAGATAGATAGATAGATAGATAGATAGATAGATAGATAGATAGATAGATAGATAGATAGATAGATAGATAGATAGATAGATAGATAGATAGATAGATAGATAGATAGATAGATAGATAGATAGATAGATAGATAGATAGATAGATAGATAGATAGATAGATAGATAGATAGATAGATAGATAGATAGATAGATAGATAGATAGATAGATAGATAGATAGATAGATAGATAGATAGATAGATAGATAGATAGATAGATAGATAGATATGCTCAAAGTTGCCGAAGTTCGCCAAGAAATGCTTCGCATTTAAAAATGTACAGCTCAGGAAAGGTCTTGCTGTCTCTGTGGTGGTCCTCCCCGATCTGATGATGGCACATGCCCTGCGAGAGCTCCGGAGATTCAGATTATGGAAATAATTGACCAAAAACGCTGTTCAAGACTTGATGTTCAAATTGCCATCACAGAGCGCTCTCGTGGGTACGCTGTTGCTGCGATCCGTAATAACCATGTCATGGACTCGTCACTCTCAAAAGTTATAGCCTCTATCGTTGAGAAAACAATGACAAAGCTATTGGAGAGCCTTTTTGTGATGCTGACGAAGTCATTTGCTCAAATAGTAAATGCACAAATCACTCAAGTCCTCATGAATGTTAGCCATCCACATGCAGCCTCTATGCTTTTCTCGGCTAAAGAGGTGAATACAGGATCTCTAGAAACAGGGCCTTCTAAACCCAGCCACGCAATAACAACCCCTGTTGAAGAGTTAGATTCATCAAGAGCTGGTCTGTCATAATGCGGCCGTAAAATAATTCCCGTTGAACATTTGGATTGCAGCTCTTATTCAGGTTCACAAAACTCACAACTGAAATAAAAAAAAATAGACCGGCGAGCATTGCCACGAAAATATGGATCTCCAGTGAGTCGTAAAGGGAAAAGTAAAAAAATATCAAAAAAAATAGCATCAAAAGAGGATTTTTTGAAAGATAGCTTACTGAAGATGGCAGTAAATGCTGCCGGTATATCTTAAAATAGGTGGATTGACAATTTTGCAGTGGAATTGCGGGTCAATTTTTTTCCGCAACTACTGATATATTTTGCCGTTGTAATCAGCGTTCCCCAGATGTTATAGTGTTCCAAGAAATTTGGCTCCCTAAAGAAAAAATCTTTCATATTAAAAACTACCGAACATTTCGGTTAGACCACCCTTCTCGATGTGGTGGTTTAGCAGTGTTTATCTCTTCAAAAATTGCGCATCGGGTCAAAGTTATTGGTCAAATATTTATTTGAAATAGAAATTTTTACACTATATATCTCTCTTCATTGATACATTCCCTTTTCATTAGTAAACGCTTATTTTCCGTGAGGTGTTCAAAAGTCCAGTATTTTAGATACCGTAATTTTGTCTTGCAGAAAAGACATATTATTGGCAGTAGACTTCAATTCTCATGACACTTCGTGAAGATTCAGAACAGACATGAGTGGAAAGCTTTTATGGGATTTTGTTGCATAGAATATTTTAACAAGCATTAAGCAGTGAACCCCCTCCCGTTTGTGTGCAATGAGTCTTATTCTGCGATTGATCTTACTTTCTGTAGTCCTAGCCTCTGTATTTCTACATGATCTATTTTGAACTCGGGTACAGATAGCGATCGTTTTCCTATATTGTTTGAGCTTGTATGTCCAGTGACTTCAGTAATCAGGTAGCCAAGTTCTCACATCAATATCAATACATTTGAACAGAAACTACATGTGGCTTTGCCGAAACGAGCCGAGGAAAATAAAGAGCGAAATGTTATCAACTTCAGTGATGTTATAAAACAATCTTTAAATAAAGCTAAATTCACAGTACAGGTCTCTGAACAACGTGTTTTGCCCTCAGTGGTGGAACTCTGATTGTTCACGTCATTACAGGCTAAGAAAAGCGGCGTGGTGAGAACTGCTCTATAATAAGTGCCCTAGAAACTGGAGAAATTATCAATACGCGGCTGTAGTTTTTAAGCGAACAGTTGCCACTTCAAAGGAAAACTACGATGGCCAACGTTTCGAGTTACTTTCAAAGCCTGGGGACATGAAATCATTTTTCTGCTTCCACAAAGTCAAAAAAGTAATCCCACCACCAACAAGCCTCGAATAGATAGACTCAACGCCAAGTGAGTTGCGTACTTTTCTGGAAAATATTACTCAAGGGCTGGGAAGCCGCTTCACGGCTGCTTACTATTAGCACTAGCCGTGTCCTGTTAAAAGCGATGACTTTGAAAAAGGGACAGCGTCGTAAATAGCACAAGTATGGAAAATATTGCCCGATTCTGCTCCCGGTCCTGATGAAGTACGTGCACTGGTACGATAAAACTAATCCACAATGTGATTTACTTGCAATAGTTACCCACTCCATTAGACATTCGTGGATTCGGCTTCAGTGGAGAATTGTGAACATATTTCCTTTATTAAAGAAACATGGAGCTGGGTTTATTTTGGATAACGTTAGGCCTATTTCACTCTCATCTAGCTTGGTAAAACTAATCGAAAGAACTTCACACATTAGGATAGACATCTGGTTGGACGAAAACACAATCTTAAGCTTGTGCTAAATTGAATTCAGCGTGGCTGCTCCATTTGGTGTGATCATGTTGATTTGGAAAGCAGAATACAACTAGCTCGTTCTAAGAAACAGGTTGCTGCCTCACTAACATTAGATATTGCAAAAGCTTATGACAGTGTGGAACACATTAAACTAATAAATTCGCTAAGCCATGTCGGTTTATCCATTTAATTCGTGACATGGGTTTACTCTTTTTTAAAAAATAGAGAACTTTATTGCACTCAATCTGGCATGTCGTCGTGAAAGTGTAAACAAACTAGAGGTATCCGCCAAGGTTCGGTTTTGTCACCCTAATTTATTATTTTATTGTGCACAACTCCAGTACAACATGATCTACAGGTGTAAGTATACGCTGACGACATCGCATTTTTTGCTACAGCTGCAGATATAGATACACTATAACAGATGCTACAGTTTTATATAAACGCACTGGACGCATGGTTAGACGAGAATAATTTACAATTAAACATCAGAAAATGTGCAATCGTGGTTTTTCCAATGTGTTCCAGTGCAGATTTCTGTACTTTAAAGACAGGACTTCATCCGAAAGGTGATATCGAATTTATGCTTAGGAGAGACTTATACTGAAACCCTAAATTGGAGTCCGCATATAGAAAATATGGCAGCTAAAGGAGCACGGGCGCTTGAAATGCTTCGTAGACCCAGCAATAAACGTTCTGCTTTACGTCGTGATGTGCTGGTCATAATATATTGTATTCATATCAGCCCGATATCGGAAATTGGCTGTGCCTTGTTTTCTGGAGCACCCGCCAACAAATTAAACCACTGGTACTAATAGAACGCGAAGCGTTTTGTTTATGTCTCGGCTCCCTAAATGTGTCGCAATAATTGTTTTATATAAGGAAGCGCGCCTGCCTTCTCTTCGTGCTAGGTTTCAAATACTAGCAGTTCGTACCTTCCTAAATATATATGCATGCCCACAGATGAGGTTGAATTATGTATTCACAAATGGGCTGATTTCGTTTTTTAACCAAGAGTGGTTTAGACTAAAGCGTCCACAAAGCACCGTCGTACAGAAGCTCTTGAAAACATTACAAGTTAACATTCGTGAGGTACGGGTACTAAGAACACCTATTTAAACAATGAAAATAGAATCTCACATTATATTTCCTAACAATTGCAAAAATCTTTTCAGTAGATACCTAAATGCCATTTCGAAAGACCACCTGGCAAGATTAGACATAAAGATTTTAATAACAACTGATGGTTTAGTTTGCGAAGAGAAGGCAGGAGTCAGAATTGCATCTTCAGTGTTGGATTGGTCTTTTTCAATTCGTTTACCCGATTTTACACCTATTCTTTAAGTTGAATTACTTGCAATTCTCTTAGCATTAAGAAAAAACCTCCATCAATAACAGATGCTATAACTGTTTCAGACTGCCTGCCTGTGTGTAGTTCATTCACTGCACCTAATATGTCCAATGCTTTAAAAGTATTTTACGCCCTTGCCCCACGATATTTACGACTCATTCGCTTTGTGTGGATACCAGGGCATAAAGGTTTAACCCTCAATGAATATGCAGATGCACTCGCAGTGGCCTTACATAATTATCCCATAATTTCTATATTGCCGACGCTAGAGTTTGTCGCCGTAGCGCGCTTTAAAAAGTTGTCATATCAGATCACTTTGAAAAACCTCGTTTGGCAACATCTGATTTTTCTCATCTTAAGTACCCCTGGAAAAATCGATGATGCTCCTCTAGAATGGTGGAGATATCAATTACCAAACTACGATGCTGATTCCCCTCCTCCTGATTTTTTGTCTACACAGGTCTGATCTGACAGAGTCTCCCTTATGCCTCCACTGCAAAGAAAGTGAATCTCTTCATCATTTCCTCTTAATATGCAGTTATAGATATATAAAAGAAAGAGAGTGTTAGAAGAACCTTTCTGTAGGTTGGCCCTAAATTTATCCCTTCCGGTGGTCTTTTCCTTTGGAGCAACTGAAAAGAAATTTCGCCACAGGAACGTTTGCGATACCATATGCGATTTTCTAAAGGCAACAAAACGAATAAAATATTAGGCTGAGACATAAATTCACTTTATTTTAAATCATATTAGCTTGCTCGTTTTATTACCTCTATTTATGTCATTTTCTTGCGATAGCAATTAAATGGACTCTCTCGCCTGGGTTTCGCCACCGGCGTCGGCGTCGACGTTAGCGTCGACATCGACGTGAGCGTTGGCGCAGATGTCATTCACCGTATATGTATACGTATCTATATACATGAAAACGCAAGAAGGAAAAAAATCCAGAAATAAATACTCCAGCGCTCGGCGTTAACCACTGAGCCACCCTGGAGCACATCCTTCACCACTCAAACGGCAAGCTACTTATATCTGCCACTTAGCACTGCTCACAAGCTTCTCGGGGGAAAATTGTGTTTTCAGCATTACCAGCAAGATGGCGCCGTGAGCGCGCGTCGCCACATCGCGTGGCGGCGCCAGCTCTGATCTCCTAGCCTACATTGCCTCATTTAGAGAAGGGGAGCGACGCTCCCTCACTCGCCCTATCTTGCGGTGGCGAGAAGGGGAAGGTCGTACGCCTTGGCCAGCCTCGGGCTTTACCTGGAACAATTCTGCTGTAGTTACTGGGTGCTCAATGGTCACTGCAATTATTGCAGTCTCCGTTTGCGAAAAGCGTGCGCTTTTTAGACACGGCAAAGTAACAAATGAGATGCTTATTCACGTGCATCCGTACCTGTGAGTACGTTTTGTGCGTGAGGAACGTAGGGCGTGTTTCGATCTGCTTTCCATTCCGTGCATGACCTTTCAATTTGTTGCTATCGCGTTCATTGCTTCGCCTTTCCGGCAAAGCTCTGACTTTTTAGGGGCGAAGTTCCTTAAAGTGTCACCCGTTCGTTCCTCGTCGTAGTCGTAGTGCGTATCCAGTCTTACGTTTTGACCTGCAAGGTGGTGCTGGTGGGAGATTTTTCCTGTGTGTTGTTGAATAAAAAACTTGCAGCGTGCGCGTTAACTAAAAGCCGAATTCTCCTGTCTCTCACTCCAAATTAGCAGCCATTGGCATGTACATTGAGCACAATCTGACAAGAAAAGTTTGCTAGATTATACTCGCTGGGCGTAACCTCCTTGGTTTTAGAAAGGTTTAGTGAGCGTTTGGCCGCAGTGCCAATAACACAGTGAACTAGTATATACCATGAACTCGAGGTGGTTGAAGGTGGGAAGTAGACCCGAAGCGCAAGCCGTAAAAAAGTGTGCGTGTGTCACCACTCGTTTAGTCCTTGAAATATCTGCTGGATGGCGGTTTCTTCTATATAAGGAATATATGATGAAAAGATGCGAGATGGTGGTACTTGGAGTGTGGACAAGATGGACGAATGGACACACAGAAAGATACATCGGCGGACGCACAGACGGCTGCACGGATGGATGAACGCATGGACGGACGCAGCGGCGGATGCATAGACAAACGCAAGGACGCACGCACGATGGACGTGCGGACTAACGAACAGACGCACACACGAATGGGCGTATGAACGCATGGACGGTCACACAGACGAACGCATGGACGGACGGAAGCAAGAACGAATGAACGGACGAATGCTTCCCACACTCTCCATCATTCACCCCGTGGATATGCTGCTATTTTTAATCTATCGTTTACGAATTGGTTCTTTGTTTTAACATCCCTATCTAAAAATAGCCTGGCTGGTAAAACAATTCAACTTCACACATGAGGCACCGTCCCTTTCAAGGCCCATCCCCGAGGGTGGGTTGCGCCAAGAATCTGAGGACCGATCGACCGACAAACCAGTGTTGGAATATTACATTGGCGCAGTATTCTACAGGATTAAGAACGCAATTATGTGGATAACTCTGACTTTATCCTGAAGTTCAAGTGACAAGTAATATTTTTCGACGTGCGAAGTGGATGAAGACACGTATGAATTGCCTGAAAGTATCACTACTTCCGAACTGCGTGAGCACGTCACTGAGAAAGCCGGGAAGGCACTGAATGAGCTCGACCACCAACTATCAGTGAAGCTGAAATTGGTGTTTTCAGAGTTTCCAGAATACATCACGCGGCCGCTTTCGAAAGTGTCGTCAAGGACTTCGCCAAGAAAACAAGACTGTTTTGTTTATTCATGCCTCATGGAAATCCTCTGCTGTCAGTAGCAGTACGCAGAGCAACAGCAACGATTTATGGACAGTCATCTTGCCACCATCCAGACACAGCAAAGACTCAACAATGAGGCAGCAAAGCCTGATTCATTCAATGGTGAAAGCACAAAGCCGGACACCTAGATCAAGTTCTACGAAAACGCGTGTGTGGACAGCTCGTGGCACGAATTTAGTGAGCGCATCAGGAACATGCGTCCGTTTCTTATCGGACCGGCTTGAAAGTGGTACGAGCTTCACTACGCTGGACACGAGACCAACACATGGTATGAGTGAAAAGAAGTTTCCTGGCGGCTTTCAACGAAAACCCCATTGAAAGGTGGGAAGGAGCTATTTTTACGAATTTCAAACTGGAAAGCCCCTAGAGTATCTTTACGAGAAAAGGTGGCTTCTTCAAATGGCAAGCATGGAGCTTCGGCAGACCACGATAATACCGCTCATTATTCACGGCCTTCCTAACGAACTCAAGAGACAGGCACACTTGCAATCACCTAATACTGTTGAGGAACTTCTGGGTTCTTTCAGAAACTTCTCAGTGGATCTGAATTCCCAGAATCCACGTCGGCCAGATTAACATTCAGAGAAGGCACCATGGAGGTCGCGGGATTTCGACACTTGGCAGGCCTGAAACCAAGGCCAGTAATGACCAAGAGCATATGGCTTTTTCTCAGCCAGACGAGGCTGAAGCAAAAAGCGAATAAAAGAGGGGGCGCAGTCTCACCTGACGACAAAACTGGAGACTGTTTTTCTAACAGATCTTAATCTTCTGTATATTAAACTAAATGTAAATGGTGAAGATGTTCCTGCACCAGTGGATAGTGGAGCATCTGTGTCTGTCATAAATGAGGCACTTGTAAAGAGGAAATACATTATTCAAAAGAGATCAGTACAAGTACAAAGCTTTGATGGGACAAGACAAATCTATGATGAGTGGGTTAGAACAAGCGTCTCTTTTCAAGGCCAGAACGCTGACTTTGATGCTCTCGCCGTGAAACGGTGTTACTAAAAATTTTCACTTTATTGACCTGATATGAAGACCTTTCAAGTTAAGCCTTTATTAGAATGACAGTTACTGTGGCCAAAGAAGCGTGCACTTCTTTGAGCATCACGGATCGCCTTATTCGGCAACAACAAAACTTTCGGTTCCTTTCAAGCTGAAAGACGTTACACCGGTGGAGAAAGCCTTATAAAATGTTGCACTAGAAGAAAAAGAAGAAAATCTGGTTGAAAAGGAAGATCCGAAATTTGTCAGATGCTGGCATAATACGGCCATTGGTGTCCACGTTCGCTTCGCTAATTACGCTGGCTCTGAAAGAAAATGAATCTTTGAGGCTAGGTACAGACTACCGAGTCTTGAATGACTAAACAGACCTAGTTTCTCTCCCGAGACCTAGTTCCTCTCCCGATGTTTTTCTCAATCGATGAAATAATTGAGGAAACGGCAGGTTCCAAAGTCCTTTCCCGAATATATGTTTGCAAAGCATTTTGGCAGGTACCCCTCTAAAAAGAATATAAAATGTACAGAGCCTTGTCATTCCCTTTGACGTATATGAATACAATCGCTTATCCTTTGGGTGGAATAACAGCGTGGCCTGGTTGCAAACGATGAATTATGGCGTCTTGAAACCTTTCCTCGGAGCATTTTGTAACGGCTGTGTTGACATTATTTTAGTCTATTCAAAATATGAGACTTCTCATGGTCAGCATTTTGATTGCACTGAGCGCAGCTCAACTGAAAGTGAATTATAAGAAGAGTGACCTCTTCAAGGGGAAATTACATTTCTTAGACGCATCTTGGATGGATTGACTAAGAGTACTAAGGACGAGTCTGTTGAGCGTGAACGGCAGATGAAGAAGCCAGATAATGTACGCGCGCTAAAAGCTTTTCTTGGGCTTGCTGGACACTTCTGAAACTTCATGAAACTTTTGCAGCCCGAGCGAAACCACTGAACAGCTTGCTTCACAAGAATACAGGTTTGATTTGGACTGATAAATGTTAGAACGCTTACGATGACTTAGCATCAACCATATTATCAGAGCCGATCCTAATGCTGCCTGATTTCACCCTTCATTTTGAACTGAAGACAGATGCCTCCAGCTTCGGCGCAGGTGCTGTTTTGTATCAGCGAAAACATGCTAGAGCAGCCCAACTTATTGGCTGCTACTCGTATACGTATACAAAGGCAGAGCAGAACGATAGCACAACAGAAAAGGAGGTATTAGCTGTTGTTCTAGCAATGAAGTATTTTCGATCTTACATCGAAAGAACAAAATTCAAACTATTCACTGATCATCCGGCGCTTGCCCATTCGCTGAATGTTTCTCAACCAAAAGGGAGAATTGCCCACTGGATCTGTGAAATTCAGCAGTTTGATTTTGACGTCGCACACAGAAGCGGGCAAACATTATCAGATGCCGATGTACTTTCTCAGCTTTCAGTAATGAGTGGCTTTGAAAACAGGAAAGTGTCCACTTACTAAAACTCTGAGAAGGTACAGAGCCATTCATACCCATAGGAAGAAAGGTCCAGACGCCAGCCACACTACTACGAAAGGTTCTTGAACTGTACCATGATAGTGCACATTCAGAAGGACACGATGGGTTTCGACAAACCTATTACAGGTTGAGAAGGCGATTTAGATCGCCAGCAATGAAGAAGGGTGTTGCAGATTACATCAGCTCCTGCCATGACTGTCGACTCAACAAGGCCAGAGAACGGACACTATGGTTTTTGCACTTCATGCAAGTGTGCCATTTGAAACCACTCATGTAGACTTCGCTGAGCTAAAGAAAAAAAAGCGAAGGTGTAAGGGAAACTCATTCTTTTAGTGTGCATTGACGAGTGCTAAAGGAGCGTTGCAGCCAAGCCAGGAAGGGAAAATGCGAAAACCATCGTAGCACAACTGAATAGAGACATGTTTAAGGGAGTTAAATGCATTGCGTCTGACAATGGGTCGGCGTTCAGGAACCAGGAACTTGCGAAGTGGGCAGAAGAAAAAAACATCATCCTGAAGTTTATTGACACATACCATCCTTCAGCCAACGGGCTCGCAGCACGGGTCATACGAGACATAAAGTAATACATAAGCATTTACCCCGGATTTTCAGGAGGGTGGAAATGTTGCCTTCAAGCAGCAGTGTCACATCAAAATAGATCCCACACAAGTGCTTTGTGATGCAGTCCTCAGTATGCCGCCTTCGGTGAACTGGCATATCTGCTCGCACACAATACACTGGTCAGCAAGACAACACTACAACTTGAAGAAACCAAGAAGACTGCAGAGAGCCAAAGAAAACACAGGGAGTTGCTTAAACGAGCATTTGGCAAGCGTCACAACTACGAGATCCAACATATCACACTAGGTGATCTAGATTTGAAACGGAAAGGCTATGCCAGTCATTGCGCGAAACTGTTGAGACCAATTAAGGTGACCAAAATGGCTAAAAAAGACAGAATACTATAAACCATCGGCTACATAACCGAAGATGGTGTCATATAAATAGCTGCCATTAGAAATGTG
>NW_023608463.1:0-28086 GCF_013339725.1 Rhipicephalus microplus | reverse complement strand
CTGGCGCACTGGTCTCCGCGCTGCACCCTGGAGACCCGGCTGAGGCCGGTGACGTTCGAGTCTTCGAAACGCACCGGGCCGTACCGCTTGTCGTGACTGTTGTGCAGAGCGAACGCCGGCTCCACCAGGGGATCGATGTCCTCCCTGTGAGCCGGCAGCCTCGACAGGAGCATCTGGTCCACGTAGCTGTTGGCGTCCCAGAATGGCAGCTGCTGGCCACTTGTCACGTGGCAACCGGCAGCCAGAGCTGATTGTTACAACAGTTTTAGAAATCACCGTCATCGTTGTAATCATGTTCAAGATAAAGACATCTGTGAGCAATCTACATTTCGCCTTCCCTTGAGCCGGCTGGTCTTACCTCATAGATGTATGAGATGATGGACTAGCTCTATTGCAATGCTTTAGGTCACGCTAGTTTCCTAGCCCGAAGTGGAGCTCTACTACGTAATATAGTTTTTTTTAATTGTGATGGAGACTTTCTGGAGCCATAATACTTAGCATGTATACGTGGATTAGATGTGCGCAGTAAGAGCGGTGTTTTGTATGAAGTCAAGCAGTGTCTTTTGGAATGTGTTATCATGTATCCAGCCGGTCGTGTCACTCCCAAAATGCCTTCGTGATAGCTTTACAGACCCTTCTCCTTTGCTCATTTTTATACTTTAATGCAATCTCTTTACCACCCACTTAATGGGTACGTTACTGGAGATGTCTTATATCCAACGGGTAATGTGGCTTCTTTTGCAGTTGCTTTTTGCTTTTCCTCTCTCTCTGTATGTTATGCTTGATAGAGAATTGGGCCAATATGCTTTGATTCAATGTTGGAAAAACCACAAGGGACCACCACAATAGAAATGAGCTGGAAACAAAGCGTTCTGGTCACTTTTCAGAGATCTGTGAATGTCTCGCCTTCTTTGTCGTCTTACTGCGAACAGCCCCATAAGGACAAATGCCTAATTTTATGTCACCACCTTTTTCTCTGGCGGCGTCGATTGCGCTTCCCTCACATTGGAACAGGACTATTCGAATCATAACAGAAAGACCGCAAGTTATCTGGCACGTGGAACACATTTGTCGCAAGCTTGCTGCGACGCGTGCATTCGATGATGAAACACGTCTTTAATAGCATGCCAGAGCATGTGAAAGGAGGCACTATTTAGTTGCGAATTTGGTAGCATGCATATTTTATATTTCATATTTCATAATGCAGTGATAGAACTACTTGATTTGTGTGTTTAGGTAAAGTTGTTAACAATTTAGAGCACCTGGTACTCTACTATGAGAGAGCTTAAAGCCGTCCCGTGGGCCTAAGCCGCCGTGCCACGTAACAGGCTCTGCTTAGAACGCATGGATTTTATAATGAGAACCAAAGGTATTTAATGAAATGCCAATCTATAAATCTCTTTAAGGGGCCTCTATTTTTTGCCTCAGTTTTGGCTGCATGTTTCGTAGTCTGAATTAATAAAAAAAGAAGTAGAACACTGACCCACTAGAATAAGACAGGCGGTTTTCACCATGGTGACAGCTTTTATGTTTAAGTATCTGTACTCTGTAATGAAAAAAAAGAAAAGCAGAAGGTTAGCGCAGTGTTATATAACTAAATAAGAGTCAGATATTTCATACTTGGCATCAAACGTTTAGAGACCACAAATCTGAGAAAATGTTAAGTTTCTTAACAAATTCTGACTGCCTTCGGCTGAACTACACAATACCTTTTGTTAGGACCTCTGAGGGCGGGCAATAAATGTCATTAACCGAAGTTGAGCAAAAGGAGAGGTTGTAATTTGCACCTTTGTTCAACTCGTTTATTTATCTCGAACATTGAACACTTCTGGGCTTCTATGGTGACGTAGCACGATCTTCCATAAAGATGAATTTACTGCATACATTTAAACGGAAAAGCCAAGCCAACGCCAAAGTTCGCAAGCTGAATCCGGAGCAGCGCCCAAATGTCACGGAACTGAATCACTGCTGCGGCGACTGCATTTACAATGAAGGCGAAAAGTTTAATAATAATAATAATAATAATAATAATAATAATAATAATAATAATAATAATAATAATAATAATAATAATAATAATAATAATAATAATAATAATAATAATAATAATAACAATAATAATAATAATAATAATATAAATAATAATAATATTATAATAATAATAACAATAAAATATTAATACTATACAAGCACTATTAGTAGTATTATTCTTAACCTGGAGCAGTAAGTCAAAAGCCTTGTTGAATTGACAGTAAATGGCAACCTACCCTGAAAGAAGTACGGGTGCAGCGAGGCGCTACATAAAACTAGAGACCATCGACACAAAAAAAGGAACCTTAATAATACGTGGAGTCTAATTGATTGATTTGTGGGGTTTAACGTCCCAAAACCACCATATGATTATGAGAGACGCCGTAGTGGAGGGCTCCGGAAATTTCGACCACCTGGGGTTCTTTAACGTGCGCCCAAATCTGAGCACACGTGCCTACAACATTTCCGCCTCCATCGGAAATGCAGCCGCCGCAGCCGGGAATCGAACCCGCGACCTGCGGGTCAGCAGCCGAGTACCTTAGCCACTAGACCACCGCGGCGGGGCTACTTAGAGTCTAGCTTGCAAAGACCGTGATATGATTTTAAGGCCCACTATATTATTAGGCTCCGGAAATTTTGATCACCTGCGGTTATTTAACGTGTCACTAATTCTAAGTAGACGAGCCTCTAGCACTTCGGATCCATTGAAATGCGATCGCCGCGGCCGGCTTCGAACACACGACTTTCCGGGTCACTAGCCGAGTACCATAACTACTGTGGTACAGTGGCGGGTGGCCCAATATCTTGCAAGCTGCTAGTCTGCAAAACTACTTACAAAAAAACAGAGTGAAGGTGCAATAGAGACTCGGTCTACGACATTGCAATGAAGTTCGAAAGAGAGGAATGGAGAGAGAAAGAAATAGAGCTACTTACCGGGAAGCCTTGTTCTGCGTTTTCCTGGTGCATCAAAAATGAGCGCTTTGGTAAGAATGAATCAAATCCAGCGTGCCTTCTACGAAAAAATACTCTTCGTAACGCACCGTGCCCTGTAACAACGTTCTGGTCAAGGTGACGGCATCAGGTTGACCCACTCGATCGTGTTATCATCGATACGACGGCTGGACGCGAGACGTGAGCGGGACCATCTTGAGAGATAAATCAAAGAGAAGACGCGGTAGACGGCAGCGGAGCCAGCCGTACGACCCGGTTTAGCGATAAGAAAGTAAACAAGAGATACTCTTCGGCTCGTGAAAGTGTTCAGTATAACTAGGTCGACGGAGACAGCCTTTAACTCTAAGAGAGTGCGTGCTACAAAATATTGAAAACAAACCTATAAATCTCGGTCTTTTCATTGATTAGAGCAAGACTTTCGTTTCACTGAAACATAACAGTCTTCCACTGAAACTATTAGATTGCGGGTTTCCAGCAGCTCTGAAGCATTCTGTTCATATTTTACAAACAGGAGTCAGTGTGTATGTATTGGAAGCTATCGTTCATCTTTTTTATGAAATACGGCGTACCTGAGCATAGAACTTAGGGTCCTGTTTTCTTGAACGTACACATTAACGATATTGTTAGTATTGATGCAACCTCAAAATTTATTATCTATGCGGATGACAGCATGTCCTGCTGTCCGGCCCCGATTGAAAAAATATATAGCGTCAAAATGTAATTACGTCTATGAAAAACTAGTGTTGTGATCGCAATCTAACTGTCTACAGATAATAATCTAACTAAAACGAAAATAATTTTTTTCGTGCTAAAAATATATCGGTTCACTTAGAGGAAGATATTTGCTTAGGTGGACACACGATTGAAATTGTTAATGAATGTGAAAATTTTCGTTGATACATTTAGCTTTTTTATATCGTCGAGTAGTTCAATTCAGTCTTGTTCAATGTGTAACTGTAGCATCCAACTACACGAAGCTGTTGTTTTCGTGGTCGTGATGAATCTCGATGGTACAAAACGGCTCCTGATCCAGAGCGAGATTCAAAAGGAAGTGATAAGTCTGGTGAGAACAGCTCTGAATAAGAAGAAATTATGCGCCCCGATTCTCTGTAGGTGTCGTCCCATTATTATGTCCAGCAAAACGGGACATCTTTCGGAGTCAATCTTGTGAGAAAAGGATTATTTAGAGCATAATCTTGAATAAAAACGCGAAAATGACCCACCAATTTCAGAAATACAGCAAGAGAGTGTATATCCTACGAACCTGCTAGTTCTGTAATACGAGTCACCGATTCCTTCTTCATGTTCTTCGTTGGGCCATCTAAAACGCTGTCATGAAAGGTGACATTGGTTTTGAAGAACTCACTCCTTTGGAAATTAACTTGTAACCTAACATCAGATAATGCTGCAAGATATGAGCTAGGTGTTCTCTATGGAGCTATTCCTTTTTAGAGTATATGATGATGTCGACATATACAATGTGAAAGAGTCCAATGGAGGGGTTCAATTCTGCCTTCATGATTTTCTGAAACCGACTCAGTGAGTTTTTTCATAAGAGGAGGCAGTTATATTTATATAGGGCGAATAATGGTGCAGATCTGGTGTATTGCTTGGTGTCTTCTAGTAGAGGCACTTGCCAGAGGCCTTTCACAGGCCTATGCGAGAAAAGCAGGTACGGGCTCCAGTTTGATTGATGATGGGGTCGACCCTCGGCATTGGAAAAGGAATGAGTAGTGTCTGGCTATTTACTGCTCTGTAATGTATGCTCAAGCGCCAGCTGCCGTCTTCCTATGGAGCAATGGTGATGGGCGAGGCAAATGGAGACAGCAACGCGCAAATTGCTTTGGCATCTAAGATCTTTTAAAGTTCCTCCTTTAGCAATGCTTGCGTTCCACGTGTGAACTCATATGGTCTTTTTTCACAACTGTTTTGTCATGAAACCAAAATCAAACCTTGATCTTTGAAGTTATCGGTGGTGGTCAATATCCTCCTAAGCAAACTAGTTCGGGGTACAATTGCGGCATTCCACAGTTTTTGTTTGGTGTCCGCACGTAGTGTGCTTTGTGTTCCGGCTCCGCTTCTTCAGCTTCTTTGTCAACAGATACTGCATCGTCCCAATGGGTATTCAGCCTCAGCGACTCCCCATCCGGACGAGAAAGGAGAAAGTTGTATGCCACCGTGTCTAAAAATGGCGCAACCAATTCTGCAGTTTTAGACTTGTACGTCACTTACAGACAGACTCACTCACAATACTCTTTTTTGCTTCCATTGTATCCACGTGCAAGAACCAACCTTTCCCAAATTACATCTTGAGTTTTTGATTTTACTAAGGGCGCAGACACCTCTGTGCCCCTTGATGCTCTTGCGCTTTGTCCATTGACCTCCAGGGCTACTATATGCATCGAGCTTGAGGTAAAACAGCCTCATTCGGTGTCGTAGGGTAGAACGCACATTTATCAACTTTTTTAAATCTATGGAAAGAGCGCTCCTCGATTATGGACTCCATGACGCTGGTGTGCGATGGCTAGTGTATATTTGCCGCTTGCGAATATTTTTGGTGGCTGCGCACGAAACTCCCTTTTTCCTGATACCCTGTCCCTCGACCATCACGATGCGACTTTGCTGTCCTCTCCGTCCCATGACAGGCCATACCTTAGAGTGACTGCAGCAACGTCTCGAGAGGTTTTGGCGTCCTTGCTTGAGCCTGTCGTTGAATTTCCTGATGTAAGCAGTGTATGGGGAGTGTGATAACTGAAGTCAGTGGAAGGTCCAGCTCTACATGCAGGAACAATCGACGCTTTCTAAAGAAATACTCGATCACAAGTCCAGACCTGTAATGGTAGCCAGTGGCTTGATCCAATCGCTCAAGCGGGCTCCCACGGAATGATGAGTTGAAGCTCTCGTTCCATATGCTTTGGGCATTGAACTCATGCTCCACGAAACGCTATTCATACACTTTTCATGCAATGCCCATACGTTTCACTCGTGGAACATACGTTTTACTCCTGGTTCATCTGTGTCCCAGCCGTTCCGTCTTCAGGCGTGCTTAAAGAAAGCAATCCATGCCTCTGCATCTTCTGAGGAACTATCAAATGGTTCACGCTTCACAACCTCAGTAGAATGGCTGTCTTGCAGTATCAAAGGCGATAAAAGGGTCCAGATCTTCTCATTTCATTGACTAACCTATTTCTGCTGAGTTTAAATTGTCTAAAGAACAATGGATGTATCTGTACGGAAAATTGACTCATATACACTTGGCTTCTATCGTTCTGATGCCGCAAGACGGTTGAAAAGGGAGACCTGAAGGTTTATCTTCACAAACCCCTTTTCCGAGAGTTTGTCCATAGATATAGACGTCTTGTTGAGAACGGTGGAGATCAGCTGTCGTCGCGTCCACGCTAAAATCGACTGGCGAATCTGCAGCGAATTGTTACTTCATAAAGACCAGGCTAGCTGTGGCTGGGAGAAAGAAGAAGTGAACAAACCTCATGGATCGTAGCCGATTGCTTTAAAATATGTAAAAAAACTTCACCTAATCACTAACTGCGAACACCAGAGAGGCCATCTTGTTCCATCGAACGTCTTTATTACACACACACACACACACACACACACACACACACACACACACACACACACACACACACACACACACACACACACACACACATATATATATATATATATATATATATGTATACATACATGCGACCTTCGAATAACGAAGGTCATAGGTTCGCTTCCTGCCCATGGCAAGTTATCTCTCCATTCATTTTCTGCACATTTACGGTACAATTAGGTGCAATAACATACCGTATAGTTTCCTTGGCATTATTGTCTGCTAAATCATATATATATATATATATATATATATATATATATATATATATATATATATATATATATGAGATCTAACAGACAATAATGCCAAGGAATGTAATGTATAGGGGAAGTTATTAGAACCAATATATTGTAAATAGGAAGAAAGAAAAGTGGCTAAAAAAATAACTTGCTGTGAGCAGGAATCCAACCTACGAGCTTCGAATAACGCGTTCGATGCGCTAGCCACTGAGCTATCACGACGGCTATCCCTCCAGCCACTTTATTCGGTTTATATGTCAATTTCAACGTGGATGGATGGATGAATAGATATGGCTGTACCCTTTAGATCGGGCCGTGGCTAGCGCTACCAAGCCGTAATACTTAATGAACCCAAAACTATATTTATTTTTTTCCTTAAAAAGTGAGTTTGAGGATTCGTACTTTGCAGTGAAGAATTTAATTTTCACTCGTGCCTTGACTTTAGCCACTAATCAGATAACCTCCTTCTAGTTAAGTCTACTTGCTTAGTCTATTTTGCCCTCCCGGTCCCTAAACACCAGTGCTTTGAAATACTCTGCGCCATCATCCCGACCTATAAGGTGAAGCCCCTTACAGAACATTATCAAGTGTTCGGCAGTTTCTTCTTCCTCTCCACACGCACTGCATACTGTGTCTACCCCTTCGTATTTGGCCCGATATGTCTTGGTTCGCAGTACTCCCGTCCTTAGAGAACTCCCCGAGTATTATCATAGATCCCTTACTTGGCAATTTCGTGCTTAAAAGTTCGATAGATCTCTAATGCGGACTGCTTAATCATGCCCATTTTCCACATGTCAGTCTCCGTTTCCTTCACTTTCTTCTTAACCGATAGTACTTTTTGGTTTGGCCACCGGCTGTTTTCTAAGTATTTACCAGTCAACTTCCTGGTTCACTTCCTCCATTTTGTTTCGACCTTCTTCATGTACAAGTAGCTGAAAACCTTCCTAGCCCAACGCTCCTCCTTCATTTCTCTCAATCACTTCTCAAATTTTATCTTGCTGCTAGCTTCCCTGCCCTCAAATGATGTCTATCCCATATCACCTTGTACTCCCTGATTTGGTGTATTCCCGTAAGCTCCTAAGGCAAGCCTACCTTTTCCACGTTGCTTAATTTCTAATCTTGCATGAACTTCTGATCTCATGCGCAAGACCGCATTGCCGAACGTCAGTCCAGGAACCATGACCCTTTTCCATATTCCTCTCACAACATCATACCTATTGTAATTCCACAGTGCCCTATTTTTCATAACTGCTGCATTCCTGTTACCTATAGTCGTCACGTATATTTCGTGTTCCCTCAGGTACTCGGTCCCATCGCTTATCCATACGCCCAGATATTTGTATTTATCTGTTATCTCTAGCGTGACCTCCTGTATCCTAAGCTCACTACCTTCGTTGTCATTAAAAATCATGACTGCTGATTTTTCCTTACTGAATCTAAAATCTAACCTATCTCCCTCATTACCACAGATGTCCATCAATCTCATCAAATCTTCCTTGTTGTTGGCCATTAGCACTATATCATCTGCGTACATTAATGATGGTAGTGCCTGATCAATAAGTTTTCCTTGTTTGACTAAAGAGAGGTTGAAGCTCAGCCCACTTCCTTCTAATTTTGCCTCTAATCCTTGTAGGTACATCATGAATAATGAGGGTGACAGGGGGCACCCCTGCCTAAGCCCCGTTTTACCTCTGCAGGCTTGGATACCTGTTTTTCCCACTTTATAACTACCTTGTTACCTTTATAGATACCCTTTAAAAGATTAGTGACTACATGTTCCACGCCTAGTGTGTCCAGTATTCCCCACAATTCCCCTTGAACCACGCTATCGTACGCTTCCTTGATATCCAAGAATGCTACCCACAGGGGCCTGTGTGCCTTTTCTGCTATTTCGATGCACTGTGTCAGGGAGAACAGATTGTCTTCCAACCTCCTGTGTTTCCGAAACCCATTCTGCAGTTCCCCCAGCACCCCCTCATCTTCTATCCATGCCGGCAGTCTTTCCTTTATAATCTGCATCGCCAGCCTGTAAACCACTGATGTCACTGTTATAGGACGGTAGTTGTTTATGTCAGCTTTGTCCCCCTTTACTTTATAGATCATGCTCATCCTGCTAAGTTTCCATGCATCGGAAACTTCACCATCGATTATTATTTTGCTCACTGCCTCTCTCAAAGCCTGCTTAAACTTTGTCACGGAACAAGCGCTAAAAATGGGCGCGCGGCCAAATTCCTGCGGTAACGCGCGGAAGAGACGCCGGGAAGTCAAAAGAAAAAAAAAAAGAAAGCAAACATCCAAGGCTCGCCGGGCGCCCGCTCTCCCCTTGGAAGCTTGGCTTCGCCGACGAACCTCCTCACCCCACATCGGCGGCCGAGATAGCCCGCGAAAGTTCCAGAACGAAAGAGGCGTGGTCACGCCGGGTTGAGTCATCCATCGCGGAGGGCATTCCAACCGTCTCGCCCCCTCCCCAGCCTTCGCTGCGTATCGCGCCGACGAAATGACGAGGACCTTCTTGAATCGCGCACGGAAGGTATTTAACCGAGCAGCGGAGACGAGAGAGCAGGAGAAGACGGAAGTTAACGCCAGAGCGCGTAGGGATTCCGCCGTGTAGTCGGCGAAGGTTTTGTCCGTAAAGACAAAGCAGGAGAAGAAGATGTTTTCCACCTGAGGGGTGAAGGCTCGAGCTACAAGCAAGAGCGTGTGTCTACCGCTATCGAGCGAAGACGCGTGGCAACAGCTGCGTGTGTGAAGCTGACGTGTTTCCGGCGAAGAAGGTTGAACCTTGGAGAGTGGCCTATTGAAGACGCGGGGTTTCCTGGAAGAGGAACTTCGGCGAGGTTTCCTGGAACAGAAACTTCGAGGGCAGCGGAACGGCAACAACGCTGTACTTTGAGTGAGTGATTCTCGGAAGAGTATCATTCAGACTTTTGTTTCAAGGACTTTGGACTGAATAGGTTTACTATCTCTTTAGTCTTTAAGTGTCTTGGTTGTTCAATGCATGCGACTGCATTGTAGTGTGTACTGTTGTCTGGGTCCGTTGTTCAAGTGTGGCTAATTGTACTGTGTAGTACGTTGTTTGGTGTGTGACGTATTGTATTCAACTATTGTGGAGTGTGCATGCTTGTGTTAGTTCGATCTGCCCTGATTGAGAATATACTTTTGTTTGTTTATCAACTCTCGGCTCTGACTTGTTCTTTGGGCCACAGCCGGCGCCCTCTGGCGCGCCAAAAAGGACTACTTCTAAATTGTCCACGCTTTCGTGGGGCGGTTCGGGGGGCCGATACTTCGGCCCTTCGAATTAGCCCGGCGATAGCCTCCCTAATTAACGGGACTGTGTGACAATTAATCTGGCGTCCGCGACACAGGACTTCTTGGTGCACAGTGTGTCCAAAGTAGCGAGAAAGAGCCTCGAGTGGTTGATAGTGCTATCGGAACGATTTTGTGTGTTGTTCAGTGTTCTCGTTAACGAGTGCAGTAGAGTGTTTCGATAGACTGATTTAGGCAGATACTTTTTGCACGCTGCAAGACTTTATTTGCGAGACAGAATGGATCTCGAAAAGTTAGTTGCTCTTGGTGAGAAGATGGGTCTTTCTGGCGCCGAACTACGGAAGTGGGTAAGCCAGAAGGAGAAAGAGGCAGCGGAGAGAGCCAAGGAAGAAAAAGCCGCTGAGTTGGAACGAGAAAGGTTGGCGGTCGAAAGAGCCAAAGCGGAAAAAGAAGCTGAGTTGGAGAGAGAGAGGTTGGCAGCAGAGAGGGCCAAGGAAGAAAAAGCAGCTGAGTTGGAACGAGAGAGGTTGGCAGCTGAAAGGGTGAGAGAAGAAAGAGAAGCGAAGGAGCGACAGCTGAAAGAAGAAAGAGAGCAGCAATTGAAGTTGGAGCTGCAGAGAGAGAAGTTGGCAGCCGAAAGGGCTAGAGAGGAAAGAGAAGCGAGGGAGCGACAGCTGAAAGAAGAAAGAGAAGCGGAGATGGTTGAAAGAGAACGGCAGCGGCAGCACGAGATGGAACTCGAGTGGCTCCGTTTGCAACAGCGAAGTGAAACTCCAGTCCAAGCTAGACTTGAAAGCAGCGAACGGGAAGATCATGGTTTCCGCTTGAACCCAAGCAAGCTTCTTGTAGCGTTTGATGAAAGGAAGGACGACCTTGACGCGTACCTTCGCCGGTTTGAGACGATTGCGAGGAGCCAGAATTGGCCGGAACATCAATGGGCAACTGCTTTGAGTACTTGCTTGAGTGGTGAAGCGCTGAGTGTGTACGGTAGGCGTACGCCGACCGATGCAGCCAACTATGCCAAGGTGAAAGCTGCTTGGCTGAAGCGATTTAGATTTACTGTAGAAGGTTTCCGGGACAGATTTCGGACAGGAAAGCCAGCTGATGGTGAGACGGCTACGCAGTATGCCGCCCGACTTTGTCATTATTTCGACAGATGGATTGAACTTTCAGGGACAGCGCAGGAGTACGTTGAACTTAGAGAGCTCCTAATTAGAGAGCAATTTCTTACTAGTTGCCACCCAAGCCTGTCGCTGTATTTGAAAGAGAGGAAGGCTGAGTCACTTGAAGGAATGCATGAATTGGCTGATCAATTCTTGGAAGCGCAAGGTGGAACTAATTTGGCCAAGGTCAAGAAAGATTGTCCCGATGATTCGAAGAAATTGGCTCCCGAAGAAAAGAAGCGTGCAGCAGAGAGCATTCCGCGATGTTTTCTGCTCAACCGAGTGGGTCATCGCGCGAAAAACTGTCGAACGATCTTTACGAGCCCTACAGCAGTAAAATGTTTTAAGTGTGGTCAGACTGGGCACAAAGCAGACGCATGTCGAAACGGAGCGAGTCAAACTCACCAGGTATCCTGTGTGCTAGCAGCACCGAAATCCGATGATAATGCCATCACCGACGGATTTGTAGAGTTGAAAAATGGGGAGAATATTCCTATTGTGGGAGCTGTAATGTCAAAACGACCAACCGGTGTTACGAAGGGAATGCCAACGCTGCCTGGAAAGGTTGCGGGGAAGAAGATTACTTTTCTAAGAGATACCGGTAGCTCCACGGTTATCGTGCGGAGAAATTTGGTACGGGAAAGTGAGTTGACCGGCAAAATGAAACCGGTTTGCTTAATTGACCGTACAGTTCGGATGCTTCCCGAAGCAGAGATTGAGGTGGAAACCCCGTACCTCAGCGGGAAGGTTACTGCTTTATGCATGACGACCCCCCTTTATGACCTTGTCATCGGAAAGATCGCCGGGGCGCGAGGACCGAATGATCCGGAATGTTTGGGAGAAGACCCTGAGATAGAGCCCTCGCCAACCCAGCGACCGAGAGATACAGTGGAGGAGCATCCCGTGACGGATCTCACTAGAGCCCAAGAAGAAGCCGCGGCGCAAGAGACAGCGAATGAGAAGACGATCGTGTTGAATGAGTTCACGCGCTTGGCAGCTGGACGCACGTCAGCGCGACCCCAACCGACCGACAGTGTAAAGGAGACGGAGTCGGCCAGCCCGGCCCAATGTCGTGACATGAACAAGCGGGTGACAGGATCGGTTGAGCGTTATCACCCGTTAACAGTGTCAGAAGTGACAACGATGGCTGAGACGCCGCCCCAGACCCCGTCGTTGGAAAAGGCTCGCCGAAAAAGAACCAGGAAAAACAAGAAGAGATCGAGCGAGCACCGCAAGAAAGGATGCAAGCGCCACTCGAAATACACAGGATAGGTGCTGAGGTCGAATCAGAATGTGTTTGGCAGTGCTGAGTCCCATATGTTGTGTTAATGTTGTGTTATCCTGTGTCACAAGTGTCGAAGTGTCTGTGCTGTGATGTGATGTATAGTGTTGTATATTTGTGGTAATGAGAGAACTTTGTACGTTTGTATTGTTTGGAATGTGTGATGAAGTGTTGTAGTCATGTACCTGTGGCTATATTTCATGTGTCGTGGAATTTAATTACAATGTACAGTTGTATTGAGTGATCCATTCTGAATGTGACGTGTTATGAGCGACGGACTATGTTACAGTCTTTGAGAGTGTGCGGACTGTTCGCGCTCGTTTGTTTAGTTTTGAATATTATGAGATAATATTCTTAAAGTGGGGGGCAGTGTCAGAGAACGAGCGCTAAATATGGGCGCGCCGCAAAATTCTTGGGGTAACGCGCGGAAGAGACGCCGGGAAGTCAAAAGAAAAAAAAAAAGAAAACAAACATCCAAGGCTCCCCGGGCGCGCGCTCTCCCCTTGGAAGCGTGGCTTCGCCGACGAACCTCCTCACCCCACATGGGCGGCCGAGATAGCCCGCGAAAGTTCCAGAACGAAAGAGGCGTGGTCACGCCGGGTTGAGTCATCCATCGCGGAGGGCATTCCAACCGTCTCGCCCTCTCCCCAGCCTTCGCTGCGTATCGCGCCGACGAAATGACGAGAACCTTCTGGAATCGCGCACGGAAGGTATTGAACCGAGCAGCGGAGACGAGAGAGCAGGAGAAGACGGAAGTTAACACCAGAGCGCGTAGGGATTCCGCCGTGCAGTCGGCGAAGGTTTTGTCCGTAAAGACAAAGCAGGAGAAGAAGATGTTTTCCACCTGAGGGGTGAAGGCTCAAGCTACAAGCAAGAGCGTGTGTCTACCGCTATCGAGCGAAGACGCGTGGCAACAGCTGCGTGTGTGAAGCCGACGTGTTTCCGGCGAAGAAGTTTGAACCTTGGAGAGTGGCCTATTGAAGACGCGGGGTTTCCTGGAACAGAAACTTCGAGGGCAGCGGAACGGCAACAACGCTGTACTTTGAGTGAGTGATTCTCGGAAGAGTATCATTCAGACTTTTGTTTCAAGGACTTTGGACTGAATAGGTTTACTATCTCTTTAGTCTTTAAGTGTCTTGGTTGTTCAATGCATGCGACTGCATTGTAGTGTGTACTGTTGTCTGGGTCCGTTGCACAAGTGTGGCTAATTGTACTGTGTAGTACGTTGTTTGGTGTGTGACGTATTGTATTCAACTATTGTGAAGTGTGCATGCTTGTGTTAGTTCGATCTGCCCTTATTGAGAATATACTTTTGTTTGTTTATCAACTCTCGGCTCTGACTTGTTCTTTGGGCCACAGCCGGCGTCCGCTGGCGCGCCAAAAAGGACCACTTCTAAATTGTCCACGCTTTCGTGGTGCGGTTCGGGGGGCCGATGCTTCAACCCTTGGAATTAGCCCGGCGATAGCCTCCCTAATTAACGGGACTGTGTGACAGACTTCGAACCTAATGTCTTTATCAGCCTAATTGGAATGCCATCTGGGCCTGTTGATGTACTACTAGGAACCCTTTTCTGAGCCCTTTCCTGCTCTCGTTGTGAAAATGAAGCCATTGCACCAGTTGATTCGTCCTTGTCTATTGTGGTGCATAAAGTACTTCTTTGTTGAAATTTTTCTGTCACCCTTGCTCTTATATATTCAATGGCTTCGTCCCCTTTTAGCCTGGCACCTTGGGCTGTAGTTATAAAACTCTGCTCTAGGCTCGTCTCATTTCTTAGGGAGTTTAGATGGTTCCAAAATTTCGCAGCTGCCTTTCTATCCTTTTATGTACTTCTGCCAGCCACTGAGCTCCCTTTCTTCTAATCTTTTCATTGATCAGAAGGGATGCAGCCCTTCTACAGCTTAGAAAGGTTTCCCATTTTCTTTCAACATCATCTGTCGGTTCACACCGCTGCTTAGCATGTCTGTGTTCCCTAGAGGCTTCCTGACGTTTTGCTATGGCTCTCTTAACTTCCTCATTCCACCAACTATTGGGTTTGTGTCTTCTTTTCCGGGGTGACTTGTTACGTGTCTTAGCAAGCTCTAGCTCAAAGAGTCTAATTAGATTCATGTATGTCCACACTGTCTTATTATCCTCTGTGATTACTTTCTCAATTTGTTTAGTGGCTATTTCAATTTGCCTTTCTGAATAAAAATTTTCCTGTAGTTGCTCATCTTGTCTCCTTCCTACTTTCACTGCTCTTCCAAAACTTAGCTTGATACGTTTCTGATCACTACCCAGACTTCTGGTGCCACCTTCATCTATGAGCATTCCCCTGAGCTTATCATACATCCTATGTGACATCAGTGCATAATTTATCGTCGACTGCAGCCTTCCTACCTCCCATGTTATTTGCTCTTCACACTTCTCGGTACTGTTGCAAATGAGCAAATCAAGCCTTTCACACTTATCCATGATCATTTTGCCTGTCGGGTCGGTATACCCATCTATATCTTCTATGTGCGCATTCATGTCTCCTAGTATAATTATCTCGCACTCTCTTCCTAACTCCTGAATGTCCTTTGATATACACTCTACCATTGCCTGGTTTTCCTCTCTGGCCTTTGCTCCCGTTCACAAGTACACAAAACCAAGGAGTGTCATTTGACCTGCCACTTTCCCTTTTAGCAATAAATGTTCCTTGCACTCCTGCTTGACCCTTTGCCAGTCTGTACTTTTATGAATGAATGCCCTAATACCACCCACTTTCTGCTGCCTTCTGTTCTAGTACAATATTCCCACGCGTAGTCCGGATTTTTCACAGGTTGTTCCGTGTCCCTGAGATGTGTTTCTATAAAACCGTATACAATCGGCCTCTCTTCCCTTAGCTGTTCTTATATTTCTTCCCACTTCAGCCTGTTCCTACCACCCTGCATGGAAATATACCCTATGTCTGAATGGGCTCGGCGCTCGTGGCTACGTCTGTTTATGCCCCGGACTCTACCTATCTTAGACATTGGTGCCACTTTGGAATCGTATCTGTACATAACACCTGTCGAAGAGTCTCCCTGGTTGTTTTCCTCGTTACTAGCTATCCTGCACCCCGAAGGGCTCGGATGCCCCCCAAAAAAGCTACTGCGCGTCCTGCAAGTCGCCAACCCACCTCAAGACCTTGTCGCCCATCGAAGTGAAGTCTGTCTCGTTGAAAACCACCCCACCTATGCACCTCTCTGTTTATTTCCACCACCTCAAAGCCTTTCTGTCGACTCATCCGCCATACCTCTTGGTTTGCGTTGACAACCGCTCTTTGCAGGTTGCTATCACGCACCGGTACCTCCGGTATCGTGCATATCACTACCTGTACCTTAGGAGAAGTGGCACGCATGTCATCGACGCCTTTCGCCAGTGTTGCTGCTAGTCCTGCTGTATCTTCATTTAAGACATCGTTTAAACCGCCTGAAATTATCACGAGGTTTCGTCTATAAGCTGTAGTTTTGAGTTTTGCGCTCGCTTGCCTCATGACTGCTTCAAGTTTGCGTCCTGGGAACGCCCCTACTGCAATCTGTTGTCCCCTCTTACCCTCTCTTTGACGGCTTCTGTGCAACGATTTAAATTCGAGTCCCCGGCTATTATCCCATGCTGTGACTTTTCAGCTGGAGCGTCCTGCACCTGGGGGTTACTTGCACCTGTGACGCCGGCTGCTTTGTCCCCTCCCAGCCCCACCACTACCTCTCTAAAGCTGGGCCTTGCGACAGTTGAACCGGCTAAACCTGTTTTTTCCAAACTTGCTTGTTCTTCCTTCTCCACCGTTCTGGTAGCCGGTTCTCTGCTGTTCTCTCTGTAGGCCGCTTCTTTGTTCAGCTTCGCTAGTGCTTCCTCGGTGGACTACAGTCTTTCTCCCATTGCCCTCGTTTTCTCTTGCTGTTTCGCCAACGCAGTCTCGAGCTCATCGATTCTCACCAGCAGTTCACTTTGGGCAACCATCATTTTCTCCATTTTTTCCTCGACCTCACATTGCCTACACTTCGCGTCAGCCTCTTCTCCATCCGCTTCTACGCTTGAGTCCACTTTCAAACCCACTCCACATCCTGAACACTTTACAGTCTTTTTAACCATGTCTTTCTGACACAAATTTTCCCTATACTCGATAATTACTAAACTCGAGCCGTGCACTACGAAAAAGAAAGAAAGTCTAAGCTCTACTACAAAAATTTGCGTGTTCAATGTACGCGCACCTCCCCCACGGGGTGGCAAAAAACAAACAAAAAAATTTCAAACACACACACCCGCACTAACTAATAAATACCTGGTGACTGGCCCCCGAAAAAGCCGTACCATAAAATTAGTGCTACGAAGATTTCAACCACTGCCTTATAATTATAAAGACAAGCTTAAAACATGCAAAAACACTTATCTGCGCAGTCGATCCGGAGCGCTCGAAAAACACGTCCATCCACCGTCACAGCCCGAACGGAACGGAACGTGGTAGTGTCAGTCAGCGCCACCTGTGGCCGCAGCAGCTCATAAACACCCTTCTATGAGCCTGTGTGGCGTCACGTAGCACGTGAACTTATTCCGAGTGGGCAGGTGACCAATTGTCCCTCGTATTCAACCTAACGGCACCAAGTCTGCCAGTACGAGACCCTCGTTAATGAATAAGGGAAAGAAGTGTATACCTAAGGGCTCGTTTTTTCGTGTTTTGACACAATAATAATGAGATCTAACAGACAATAATGCCAAGGAATGTATAGGGGAAGTTATTAGAACCAATGTAATGTTAGAGCATCAAACGTGTCATTCGAACATCGTAGGTTCGATTCCTGCTCACGGCAAGCTATTTTTTCAGCCACTTTTCTTACTTCTTATTTACATTACATTGGTTCAAACAACTTCCCCTATACATTCCTTGGCATTATTGTCTGTTAGATCTCAATAATATTGTGTAAAACACGCAAAAACGAGCCCTTAGGTATACACTTCTTCCCCTTTATATATATATATATATATATATATATATATATATAGTCAGTGGGAGTAATAATTCAATGGGCCAGTTAGTCGTCGTAAAGGTATGGGATATGGCACAATGGGAGCGTTGTCAACAAGGATAAATATATTTATTTCCCAACAGTTTCGGGAGGGGTCCTCCTTTCATCAGATGATGAGTTATTCTCATCCCCTGATGAAGGGAGGACCCCTCCCGAAACTGTGGGGAAATAAATATATTTATCCTTGTTGACAACGCTCCCGTTGTGCCATATCCCATATATATATATATATATATATATATATATATATAACGTGTAAATGCGTGGCTGCACACTAGCAAACAGTGAAGAGCGGTACCAAAGCGCATGTTACTTCATGTAGCTCTCAAGGTGTTAAACATACGAGAAAGCGGAGTATGCCAAGTGCGTACTTTGGTCAGTGCTTACGAGCGATACTTTGTCAGCCTTCTCTGTCACTGATGACTGATTGACTGACAAGGACTTGAAGAAGCTGGGGTTCCGGCTGCCGTATCGCATGTTTGCGGAACATGAAGTACACTTGCTCCAGCCCCATAGTAGCTCGCCTAATGAGGCTCAAAGACATAGCAGCTGTCAGAATGTAACCTCCGTATCTGAAATGAATTACAGGGCAATGGGCTCCGATAAGCATTGGTCTGTTGCAGAGGCTATAGATGTGATGCGTGCTCAGCGCTGGGCCACAAAAAGAATATGTATTCTCGAACAAAATTATCTATGTGCGGCCAACGCTTAATGATATCTTACCTCTTTTAGCGCTTATTTAGTACTTATTTTTGTTTGTCTGCTTTTCAGCTTGTGCACGTCATTAATGTTTTCTTTATATATGAAAACATCGATTGCCTTATAGATCTACCTTTTTTGTTTGTTTTAAGGCAAGTCAAGACCAGGTGGAAAAACGTTACAAAACGTTATGAGCTACGTGTTCATCCAAAACTAGAGCAGCCAAGCTGAGTATTTCATCCCTAAGTGACGCTCCTGTCACGACTCCTTAACGCACAAGCAACCACCCTCACATACGGCGAAATAGGAAGAGACAGTAGAGACATACGCAGCGGTTTTTCGCGGTATGCTGCAGAAAAAAGCTTTCCTAAGCGACAGTCGCCTCCGAGACAGCCTAGCTCTCGGAGGCGGACGAAACTTCCTCCGTCATGCTTATACCGATCGACGGTAGAAGGCGCAGGCTTCTCGGCGAGAACAAATTGTGCCGACATCTTCCCAGCCGGGCGGGAAGAATTGGGGGTTTATTTGGGTCTCAGGGAGTCGTAGCGGGTGTTACCTGAGGTGCAGATGACGTAGACACTCTTGTCGCATAATCGTGATTTTGAGTAAATATCTACGCGTAACAATGAATATACCCTTCAGCTGCGCGTCAACGCTCGTTGTGTTCGTGTTTGTCTTCATTTTGTCGCACTCTTCTTTTTTGTACCCTGCCTGAATTCACGATCTATTGCGCTCATTTTACGAGTCCCTTTCATGGCTTAATTAGTGATGGAGTATCTCTAACACTCGTGTGAGATTATGGGTGTGAGTGCTCAGCGCAGGGGTAAATGTAATTAGCTATGCAACAGCGTATCAAGTGTCAGACGAGTGACTCGACCAGGCCTGCGCTGTTAATTACCATTGCGATTGTGAAAGAACTTGCTATCGAGAAAACTAGGATTCTCAATATGCCCGCGTGTGATTCAATAAAGCGTCCCGTCTTCATTTTCTCTGTTCTGCTTTGGATATTGACGTAATGGTACCAATGTTATCGACACAAGCGATCATCTCACCTCGTACGCCTGTCAATTTCAGCAGACTGCTATATCAATGCTCAGCCAGGTGGTATATTTCAAGTAGAAATGGTGAACTGTTAATAATTAGTATGCCTTGTACTTACAGTTATAAATAATATCATCTGTAAGCCATGTCATTTGTATTATTTTTCTGTGCTATATAATGTATGTATGTATGTTATGTATGTATGTATGTATGTATGTAGGTATGTATGTAGGTATGTATGTATGTATGTATGTATGTATGTATTTATGTATGTATGTATGTATGTATGTATGTATGTATGTATGTATGTATGTATGTATGTATGTATGTATGTAGTATGTATGTATGTATGTATGTATGTATGTATGTATGTAGTAGTATGTATGTATGTATGTATGTATGTATGTATGTATGTATGTATGTATGTATGTAGTATGTATGTATGTATGTATGTATGTATGTATGTATGTATGTATGTATGTATGAGAAAATAAATACATCAATCCATGTTTCTACCAACTGTTATGCACATGATGTTAACGATATTGCTGATATGAGGGTAAGATGACAGGATTCTTGCTTGAGACCACCCGTGCTGTCTTCCACGCTTCTGAGATCTATCTTGTGCACCAGATGTGGTTAAATGCGTCCCGAATGGCGCGTATTGTTTCGTATGGCAGGTTTGTCAGCATCCCAATCATAACCGAGTTGGGACCCAGTAACCATCTTGCTCACTTGCTAAGCGTCACACTGAATTTACGAAAAGCGAATCGCTCAGCGATCATTTTCAGTGACAAGTGGAAGAGGGTATGCTGCTTATGCGGCTTTACCACACACCAATGCAGCTGAATGGTATTCTGAAAGAATCTGCAAATTGTCTTCTTGCTTTAAAAAAGTACTTGCTTTTAAACAAGTACCCAGCATTTGGAGTATCATGTCAGGCGAAAAGCCAGAAAACTTCTGCAGCTCTTCATTAAAAAATTTCCCTCTTTTTTCCATCAACAACATCAACAAAGATCCATCAAGAAAGGTCGTTTGAAAAAAAAGACCTTTGTTGATGGATCTATCCGAAAAGTCTAATGATCAGTTTCTATATCTTTATAATTGGAGCAAAACATCATAGTCTCGAATCGAGGAGAGACAGCTATTTATTACGAGAGAAAAGTGAAGCAATTAGAACCAACTCATTACTAGTGAAACGCTAGAAGCGTGGACTGTAGAACGGCGATGCCAACTTTGGAACGAAGGCCCCGAATCTTTCGGACAGGGTTCCCATACATAACAAATGACGCTGCGCACCGGCACACACAGCGTCACCATTCCGAATGGATTTCGTATACCTGCGAAGTTGCGGAAACAGTTGTGACGACTTATCTAACGTAGCTTTACAACACAACCAAGGCGCTAACTTGCCCAGTTGCCTACGCGCGCGATGAGGAGTGAGAGGGGGCGGATAGTGTTTAATCGCTGACAGCCACGTCCCTGAAAGTCGCCTTTTCTTTTTCCCTTAGTTGGTGAAGTCTCTACTTCCCGTTCTGTACTTTTCAAGATAGCTAAGAACAGCTTCCCGTTCTTAGCTATCCCGTCCATTCCTAAAGCTCTCACGCTTCCCTTCAGACCCTTTGTCCTTATCTCTGGCGTGCGCATAGCCTTCCGTAATTTCGAACGGCCGGCGCTGCCAGCCCGAGACTTCCATCGTACTTCTCTAGCAAAATGCTAATAAGCACCGAACTCACTTGGCATGCAAAAGACAGCGCGGAGGGGTTGCATTCGTCCGAGCCAAGATTATCACTGAAGTCCCGCATGGGAAAAAAAGGAAAAAAAAGCGCGAGCGCGTGGAATAGGAGCATGACGAGCAGTGACGACGGCCTAGTACCATTTCGCCAAGTCTAATGAGGCGCGGCCTAAGCAAGGTTGAGCTGTAAAGAGTGAACGGATGGGCTGCCTCTCCCTAGGATGGGCTTTGGCTCCCGAAGCAGCGGCCGGAAGAGAAGGAATCATGCTTGGCTCTGAAGGCACAGCTTCAAGCAAATGCTTTTAAGCGTCGTAGGTACCGACGTTTCTAGGAATGTGTACAAATATGATCCGGAACTTTTGCGACATATATGGAAAGGAAAGGTCAAAATAAAGAAAAAAGAAATAAGAAAAAAAAATTAAGAGATCCCTAACTAAGTGAAGAGGGAAGGCCGGCAAAGCTGTTTGGTCTCCAATTATAATTTAAAAATTCTCTATGGGCGTAAAGAACAAGTACATTTAGGTCTCATTTCCTCTGTTAGACACAATATTAACGATAACAAACCATGAATGATGGCAAAGAAAGCATAGAGGTTGTTCTTAAACGTAATTGTAATGTAAGTGTGAAGACAGTAAAGACAGCTTGCCACTGGCAGGGAGAATGTGTGACCTTCGAATAACGCGTCTGATGCTCTAATACCAACTAAGCTATGATGGTGGTCATCCCTCCGTTAACATTATGGAGTACACATGTGTGTTTAAACGGAGAGGTGTCTGTCAGCGCCGCCAGCCATTACGGCCGCGAGTGTGGAACATTCACTGTGATGTTTAGCATTTACTAGTGATATTTCGTCCATTCACCTAGCATCGCATGTAATCATTTGACGCTTGATACCAAGCTAGTCGCTGCCATGGAGAAGCGGTGCTTGCGTATCGCCACGTCCATTTCTCGATTATGTTTTTTTTTCTATACGAAAGCTATTAGCAACGCACGCGCAGATCATGTCGTCATGTTTGGGTGGCTTCGCGAGCTTGTGAGATACTTTTGTGCACATTACACTCAAGACGCGAATGGTCAACGTTATTTGAAAGTTCTTACAAGTGCCAGCGATAGCGCTAGAACATTTGATGCCGCATGTACAGATGCAGACATGCTTACCGGCAGTCAAACTAACTATCGACGATAGACGCTCCGTTTGCTGCTATCGCTGTACAGATTGCTGTATAGCTTGGGTTCTCGTTTACCGTGTAAAAGTTCGGCCAAATAAAGAGCTTCATCTTGAATAAGCCGATTGCTGCCTTCTTCGGCGTCATGACAGCGCCAGAATATGAACGAAAGGCGTCGCGACACCAGCCTTGTTTCGACATTAATCGACATTCACCCGCTGCTGTTGGCCCTGGCATTCTATATGGTCGCGTTGTTCATCAATAAAGGGACGTCGACCTGACCGCCGGTGAGAAAAGGCGACCGCATGCACTGTTGCGTGCTCGCAAACTACGAAATTCCCGCCGTCCTTGAAGGGTTAGTCATGTCACTTTCCTAGCACCTCCGATAGATGGCCTTACCACGCCAAGTGGGTGGTGCGTTTCTGTTGTCAGCATCTCGGGCCCATTTTCGTTCTAAACTGTAGCCATAACGAGTTTCGCTGGCAAAAAAAAACACACACAATTTATCACGGGAATAAATAAGTATGCGTTTCGTAATACACTGCTGGCTATGTGTTCGTAAATACGATGTCTATAGGCTAATTACGGTTGCGCGTTAGGTCGCGTATTCATTCGCAATAGAGGGATGCTGAGTTGGACGAGCGAAGCGAAAGAAAAAAAAAGTAAACGCAAGGAAGGTAGCAATATGCGGCCTTCCATTTCACTGCTGCGAATTGAGGGGAAAAACAGCGGAGGGAAGCAAGGCAAAAAAGAACAGATGGATTAAGGATACAATGAAAGCAACAGCCCATCAAGATAGAAAGAGAGAGAGAGAGAGAGAGAGTGAGAAAGCGAAACGCAGCGCCAATGTGGGCAAGATTATTGCCACGTGATAAAACTTCAATACCTACAATATTTACGAATCTCTCTTTCATGGTTTTTCGACCTTCGAATTAACTTGCATAGAACGTATAGGCTTCTCCTGCAAGTTCAGAAGTTTAGAGAACGCCTTGACGACGTTAAGTGAATGTACGCTCAACATACGTTATTCTACGAATTGAACATATGTATCCCGTGCATCGCGTGTGTTCACCGTCACCGTGTTGCACTGTATGCGGTTTTGCCACGTAGTTTAGGTCCCGAATGAAGAAGAAAACTCTCATGTGGCACAGAAAACAAAAACATGCCGTCTCTTCATCTTGCTGCTTGACACAACGCTGTAGCTAGGCTGGTGAATGAGCAAGCATAAAAAAACTGCTATAACTTGGCTTATAATTGAGGTAGTATGGAAAAGGAAGAGGAAAAGCAGGCTGGTTAACCAAGCTTCGACTCGGTTGGCTATCTTGCGCAGGTGAAGGGGAGAAATTGCTCAAATACAGGAAAAATAAGAAGAGTTAAAAAAAAAACACAGGCCATGGGCTCGAGCTGGCAGCTGACAGGCGCTCGTAAAATATAGCTGACAGAATTAAAGAGCAAAGAAAAGGCGCTGGGGCTAATTGGTCAGGATTTGATTTGATTTGTTAGATTTGCCGAAAAAACATAAAGTAAAGATGAAAAAAAGTACAGAAACCTTGAATGGCAATCAAGACAGGGAAGTTTATTGCAAACTAGTAACAACATTTCAGGTGAGTACAACTGTCTGGTGTAACAAAATCACTTCGGTGGCGTGTACAAACAAGAGAACATAGACACGATGTAACACACAGCCTTTCAATATTCTCACAAAACACGAATCACTCAAGAAAACAAAGAGAAAAGGAAACGCAAACAGCACTAAGTTTGAACAGATTCACATATTATGTACGACGAGAAGCAATATGCGTTTAGAAAAAGTGGGTAAGGATTTGGAGTGCTAGGTATTCTACTATGGGAGAGCGTAATGCCGTCCCGTGGATATCCTTGCTTAAACGAACAGTGTGTAACTCACAACTGATAATAAAAACAAAGCGCAAATTTACCAATCACGCTATACTAGGATTCACTGCCCGTCCGCTTACTCACGTTTTAAGACCAAAGCAAGCTCAGGTTTCGCGGTAATATTCCCAAAACAATTTCTTCAGTTTCATTCGCGAGATGAAGTCCGTTTCAGCCCGCTTGACTTTTTATGAAAATGTATTTTCTTTCGTGACGTTTTGCTTTTAGGGCAGTATCTCATCCTTTGAAAAACGCCAAGTAAGCCTAAAGCTCACTAAAATAAAGCATAGAAACATCCGCTTTTAGTGTTAAAAATTGAGAAATGTTGTATGTAGCGGAAATTCAGCGGTGTTTTGAAACGCTTTTCCTGGTGTTTTTATTCAATACATGTATACATATTTATAGTTGAGATGAGAACAAACAGCGCTGCACAGGGGACGTTAAAAAAACGACAGACGATGACGCTGATAGTTCCCGTCTTAATCATGTACCAACCAGCTAAGTAAGGCGCAGTCCCTCTGATTTTTAGTTCGCTTACAAACGAGACATTAGTCGGCAAAGCAAAGTCCCTGCCTCTATCTCGAGTGCTATCGCTCCATGTAAAGTACGCACGCGAGCTCAATATTCGAGCCCAAATAAAACTGGATTGGAGTTTGTGCGGCATAAACGCGAGGGTCAGCATTCGCCGAAGTGCCCGGCAGAGTCTTCCTCTTGGTCTCCCGGCTTCTCAACATTATTGCTCGTTCTTGGTGGCCTCTCTGCTCCGTCGTTCACAGCACAGCAATGAAGGCAGATAGTATACCTACGGCTTGTCATGGTCCGTGGGTCTATTACACAACTGCAGACTTGGTCGTGTGCACGGGGTAATTTCCTCGTGTAAGCACTCCGCGTTCGCGTCCTGCTCTCACTCCTTTTCTCCCAGCCTCGGTCTCTTCGCACGAAAGCGAATGCTTCATGAGCGGAGCGCGCTAAAGCCGCGGGCTACAGGGCAGACGTGTTGCAGTTAATGGTGTCGCGAATAAAAGTATATGAAGAAAGGTAAACGAAGCGCGGTGCTCCCAGTTGGCCAATGTCGGCAAAACACGGGGGGGACACACGATTCTACGAACAAGCCATAGCTCTCCTGGCGGAATTTTCGCTTTACGATGTTGTAAATCCCGCCTAAATAGGCGGCGACAGCCGCTGCAGCGCAGAAGCAGGCACCGCAGGTTAGGCAGCTTCTGGGCTGCGGAATAGTTTCGCGAGTCAGCACGCCGTGTACACATAACGATGCCGGTGTTCGCAACCTCTACGTGTGATTGCTTCGTTCGCTTGTTTAGTGCGAGGAAAGCAAGGCCTGCGGTGAAATAGGGAGCGCTAGAGCATAACGAGGAAACGAGCACACGCGTGGGTTAAGAGGTGAATACCAGTCTTGAGGTTGTATATATAACTCGTGGGAACCTAGAACATTCGGACAGATTTCAATCATATTGAAGCTGTTGTGTTGCCGGCTTATACTATGTGCACAACATACATTTAGCAGCTGTCATTGAACACGTGTTCCTTCCCAATTTCTTCCTCTTAGGTTTCCTTGAATCATCGATTCTGCAAATTCAAAGCTCGAAACAACGATGCGACTGCATTTGAGAGAAGCCTTAGTGCAAGGCGGCTAAATAATTTACTCAGGAATAAGAAAATAGCTAAACCTAGGTGTTTCACCACCTATGTGTATGGCCTTGCCTATACAGTGCATAGTTGGCGAGGCGTCGATGTTTTTTTGTATCGTATGCTGTTGAGTAGAGCCAGTGAAAGGCGGCGAGGTGTGTTACCACCCTTTCGGGACAGTTTTTTTTTTCGCTAGGCATATATTGCTTGATCGAAGCTTGTGAGCTTGTATGTATGCGTGGGCATACATCTGGTACGTTTCTCGCCACCTATTTGATGTCCATTTTACGCAAGTGACACTCGCAAGCTATTCGGCAAACATTCATGCCCGCTTAGCCAAACACATGATGGCTAACACAAATAGATGACAACACCAGAAACACAGTTCATGAGTATATTCCCACTCACCCAAACAGCTATGTTTAGAAAAAGTGTTTAACAATTTAAAGTACTTGGTACTGTACTATGGGAGAGCAAGAAGCCATCCCCATTTGCCTAAGCGCACGTAATCTTTGCTTACTCGTCCCTTCAATGGCATGAATTTGTTTAGCTTCAGGGGCCGCCTAATTGGCGTTAGGGGACAAGCTAGAAGTTACCTTGGTGGGAGACTCCAATTGTTCTTAATATTACAGAATATTTAGGAGATGCTCGCACTTATGCATAGAAACAGCTGCTTTTTTTAAATGCATGATAGGATATGTAAGAAGCACAGGAACGAAAAAAAAAAAAAACGCGAAGCTTGCGTGGAAACGCAGCACAACCACAGCGAAAGTTAGAAGGGTGCCTTTCGGAGCCTTGCTTGCTAGATCCTTTCTTTGTGGCTCTCGCCCACAAGGGGGATCGGCCAGATTCCGGTGGTTAATACAAGTCAATACCTTTAGGTTTTCCAGACTAGGGGAATAGGATTACCTTGTTTTGACTGTGAAACTAATTTGGCACAATTGTAAAAAAAAGGGGGGGGGGAGGAGAGAAATAATAGAATTTGTTGAATATCTGGAGGTGTAATAATTATATGAATTCTTCTGAAAGGTTAATCATTACAATGCAACAGTTAAATGATAAATAATAGATTGGATAGTAAAAATCGAGAGCTGATCAATGGCTCAATCAGGGTGATTCTTCGTGGTTACAGAGAAATTCGCAGAGAGGCCCCGCGATGTTCCTGTCGCTGTGTCCCAATGAAACGGCCCCAAAAGACAAAATAATTAAGGAGTAGTAAGTGATATTCCTGTTTTTTTTGAATACAATTTGGAAGCATTTTTTCTTTGATCTTTGACACAGTGACAGTGTGATAAGAAAATGGTCAATATGTTCAGGCTCGTTACAGCTTGAGCACAGAGGGGATGGCACCAGACCAGACCTGTTGATGTAGAAATAAGAGGTGGTACACGGCAACGTAATTTGTTAAAGCGACTTCCAATTTACACGTGGGACACCATTTATTATTCCATGTGAAGTGCAGGTGTGAGAAATCTAGATTCGGTATCGTAATTTTTGATGAGTCTTCAAGAACGGAAAGTTTTCTGAACCTCGCTGCTGTTACATAAGCTGTAAGAGGCATGATTGGCACAACCGGAAGATCAAGAGATGTTCGGAGCCTTTTCTGAACACTTGTTCTTGTTCACCTATTATCCGTAGCGCATACCCACCATGAGGGATTGGCGAAGAATCGAGTGGTTTTAAAAATTATTGTTCCGATTTAGAATAATGGAGATATAATAGAAAGAATATCGATGACCTAGGCAGTTGTGGTTCTTGATTTAATGCATATAATAATTAAATAAAGTCACGAATTTACTTTTTAGAATAAAGAAATACTCTGCTTTTTATACGTATAATTTTTGTAGACACATTAGGATAATGAAACATGCTAATTAGTCAGGAAATCACACTTGCTTGGTGCCAACTAAGGACAATAATAATAAAAATGTTAGGGTAATAGGACGTCATTCGCTATGCTACTTTTCGTCATTCTTCTGAGAAGCGTGGTATATGCTAAACTATCGCGAGGAATTTTGTACCGTCGTTGACGATGAGGAAGCATGCCTGAAGTGGGTATGCGCTACAGTTAATGGGTGAACAAGCACAAGCTTTTGTAATGGGTTGGATCATAAGACGACCCCTCGTTATGCTATTCGCATTGTGCGACAACTGGTTGTCCTTTCGCTGTTAAAAACGCTTTATAGGTCGTATTACTGCGATTGCTTTCCCGATATCAAACATAGCTAAGGCAAGTTTGCCGACAAGTCCCAAGCAACGGCGTGCGCAGTGGTAGAATACTGGGCTGGCACCCGGCGGACCGTGGTTCGAGCCCCACTGTATCATTTC